>OMLP01017621.1:0-23111 GCA_900302685.1 Spondyliosoma cantharus | reverse complement strand
TAGCACCCCTGATATATTGATAGCAACATGTTACCAATTAAAATCTGGTCATTTTAATTGACATTAAAAAGTGTGACATTAAAAATATCGCCAGAATTCGAAGTTAGCTCAAAAAATACAGGGGGTAGCAAATCACCAGAGTAACTGATAGCAGCTGCTTCTCGCTTGCTGTCCTTGACTGATTAGTTCATGGCTCAGTTAGCCATGAAGCCAGGGGTAACAGGGTTCCACTCAACCAGAAGTACCAGCCTGAGTGAAAATGGCTGAACACCTGACTGGGAAAACAGACTCCAAGACCAATAGAGGTCAGTTTTGAGACAGGTGACACAGTACGAAGTTGATTTACAGGGGCTCTGACTAGAACTATGACTTTGGGGACTCAGCAGGCAGGGACAGAAGAGGCATGCTTCAGGAGAGGAGCAAGACAGTTGAGCATCAGCAGCAATAAGGCATCTAGAGCCGGAATACTTTCACAACTTACACACGAATTGAGTACCTATGACATTTTATATGGAACCCAATAAATCATGCACACCAGATCTACCTGTCATCATGAAGGATTCAGCAGGTGGATGTATTGCCTTTGCTTTATGCCTCTGTTGTTCTAAAAATCAGGTCAGGCATTCTCTGTTTTTTTTTTTTTCTTCCTTTTTTTCCCCCAACTTTTTTTTTTTCTTTTGATACAATGTGATTGCAGGCACCATGGCTCAGCCAGTTCTCTCCAGTTTCAAGCTATTCATATCTCAGACATAGATCTAATATTTGAACCCTGTGTTTGATATATTTTATCATAAGTTAATAGAATTGGACAGTTTCTTGGGATTTCCAAGGAGAGCCACAGCTTGCTGTGCAGGCAGGACAACATGTAAATTGTGTCCTATTGGGTCCTATTTCGGCTTTTCTGTTTGCTCCACTTATTCAGGGTGAAAGTTGGTGTGTCTGGTCAGAGATGGCTGTTGTGACAAAAAATATAATCAGGCTGGTCACTCAACTGCATTTGATTAGCGCTTTTCTAGGCTTACCAATCCACTCACTCAAAGTGCTTTACAACACAAGTCCGCCTTGACCCATTCAACTACACATTCACACACACGTGACAAAGGTTACCATGTTAAGTGCCACCTGCTCATCAGGAGCGATAATCATTCATACACACCAATGGAAGAGCCATCAGGAGTAACATGGGTTCAGTATCTCGTACAAGGGCATTTCAGAATCGAACCACTAATCCTCCGACTGATGGACAGTTTCTTTACCTCGTGAGCCATGGCTGCCCCAAGATCAGCCTGATTCTAATTTGTAATGTGCATGTTTACCTATTTCCCATTTAAACATAAATATATGATTATGCATATTTTTGTTTATCAAATCATATTTTTACTTCTTCTTTCCATGAACCTACTATTTTTGTATTTGTAATAAGTTTGATATTTGTGACTGCTGACATAATAACAGCATAACAATAATGACGTAAGTAATGATCTACATCTTACAACATTTTTAAGTCACTAGTCACAGTCACCTTCTTTTGTATGAATGCTGTAGTGAAATAAACCTTTTTCATTTTATGAACTGACCCAAATTTAAAATGAGTGACAGTATTTTGGAGAAATGAAATGTAGGCCTAAAGAAAGTGAAGCTCATATTAATGCACAACGTGAACAAGGATCTGAAGAGAAAGAAACTCTATGAACATGGTTTGTTTTGGTCGAGAGGCACTTTGAATCAGAGGGAGTGGCACTCAACAGATTGTCTGAAAGGTGATAATTATTTAAAAGCACTTCTCAAGACTCTGAGTTTTCCACCACAACTATCGACTGCTCTGTTTTAGTTGCTCTAAATAAAGAAAGGTTCATTATCTTCCCTCTGAAATCTACTGGGATGTATCGATGGAAGCCCTGTTGTGCTGGCAAGTGAGCAATGCTGTCTCCTCACTGGGCATAAATACAGTATTGATTAGCCATTTTACACAGCTTTCACTGTCATTTTTCTACCCCGCTCGGCATGAAGAATTAGTGGACAGTAATCACTCTACAACCTGCAGGCAGGAGCATCCACCATTAGAGATGGGCCAGTAGAGAACCCGATAAATCATACTCACACACTCGCACTAGATCTACCTGTCAGCATGAAGGATTCAGCAAGTAGAGCGTGGAAATATTGCCTTTGTTATTTGTTGTTCTAAAAATCAGGTCAGGCAGTCTGTTTTTTTTTTTTTCTTCCTTTTTTTCCCCCAACTTTTTTTTTTTCTTTTGATACAATGTGATTTCAGGCACCATGGCTCAGCCACATCTCTCCAGTTTCAAGCTATTCATATGTCAGACATAGATCTAATATTTGAACCCTGCCTTTGCTACTTTATCACAAGTTACTAGAATTGGACAGTTTCTTGGGATTTCCATGGAGGGCTACAGCTTGCTGTACAGGCTGTACAATGTGTAGATTTGGTCCATGTCAGAGCTGAAACCAGCACAGATATGAGACCTAAGACTTCTGTTTCAACACAGGGATGCTAGCATTTATGTGAATAAGTTATTAACCAAAGATGCCGTCTGTCAGCTAATTGTACAAACTATAATCCAAACAATTTTTCTCACAAAACCAGAAAGTGTTATTGAGAAGCATTGAATTATCAAAAATATAATTAAATGCTTCTCAGATAAATAAGCGGCATATGATATCATGGAAAGGGAATTATTAACTATATTTGCCTAAAATATCTGATCGTCTGTCCATTAGTCAGGTCCAGGTAAAGATATCCGATCTGCTTCCCAGATTGCCATGACATTTGGTGTATTCGGTAGTTTTTGTGGCCCCTTAAAGTTGATTTCCAAGCAAGTAATAACAGTGTGGGATGGAGGGAGGGGCTCACATCCCACCAAATATATGAACTGCAGAAATGTGTCAAATTATTCTCAAGGGCAGCACAGTGACTCAGTGCTTAGCACTGTTGCCTCACATTATAAAGGTCATGGGCTTGATTCTTGGCAAGGGCAGGGCCTTTTTCTGTCTGGAGTTTGCATGTTCCAAATATGCGTTTTGTGGGTTTCCTCTCGGTTGCTCTGGTTTCCCCCCCACCATCAAAAACATGTACTGTATGTTGGGTTAATTCTCTTCTTTGTGCCTTTGGGCCAATGCACTGATACTGCACCTAATACTTAACATGGGTTAAATGCAAGAAATGAATTTCCCAATGAGGATCAATAAAGGATAACCTAACCAAATATACAGTATCACATGGACACACTAGACACACTCAACTCTTCCTGCTTCATGTTGGTGAAAATGAAAACCAGAAAAAGGCAACACAACAGCTGTGCGCAGGGTAGATTTTGGCACTTTCCTTTTGTTTGCAATGCACAGATGTCTGAAAAATTTGAAAATGTTTTCACTTATTATGAATAAATCTGTATGGATTTGGACTTGGATATGAAAAGTTCATGGCGTTTATATGGAAAAGTAATTTAAAGTACTACATAGTGTGTGCTACTCATGTGTCCATTTGGATACAAATTGGAGCTCAGTGTGCTGATAACTTCCATTTAAACACAACAGTCTTGCCTGTTGCTGAATCAACATCAGTGTGCTGCTTACTAAGATCTGAGTCTGAGGATATTATGTGATGTGCTTTAAAGTCATGACTGTTTGATTTGCTTTGTACATCTAGGAATGTGTGTCAACTTCTTGATCAGAACTCAACCTAAGGATGCAAAATACATTTCAATAAATAATAAACTGACAATAAAGTTCTATTGTATTATATCATATTTCATTTGTCTTTATTGCATTAGGAGAGGTTGCTAAATATAATTGTAAAATATTAAAATAAATTGCATAAACATCACATACATTAATAGAAATGCTCTTAGTTTTAAATTAAGTCTATAAAGTTAGGTTACAGAAATAGTTTAAGAGATTTTTTTCATGTCGTTACACATCCAGGTAGCAACCTTACATTCATACAGCTACTCCTCCTTTCATCCTCTCCCACCTCATTTTCAGTGTTGCGCAGACAGTAATCTTCGTGTCGTCATGTTAGCAGCTGTCCCGGTCAGCCAGGAAATGAGAGAAGCTGCTTAAAAACATCCCTCGGTGGAAGATACAAAGGTATATCCTGTCTATATTTCTGATGTGCCACAAGACTGCTGTGAGAATGTGTGCACCTCACACGTACCTTAGACCAGCGTTCACAAGGTTTTCTATAGCCAGTCATGAGTGATAATAGAAGGTTGAGCTATAAATAAAGTGCAAAATAGAATGTACAGCAGTGTTGTTTTCATTAATTGTTACACCTCTGTGCAGTGCTATTATGTTATCTCTAAGATAGACAGCACTTGATTTATTTGTGTGATTTGTTTTTATTTCAGGCATTTGCAATCTTCAATAGATTTTAGTTAGTCACAAAACTAGCACATTAACAGAATGACCCACTCACATGTACAGCTAGGCCACATGTACTGTACATGGCATCAGGCATCAGATTTAAATGCACTTTTATTCAAACCGAGACCATTATCCATTATCTATTTTTACTTATTCTTATCACAAATCAATTTCACATTTTACAGCTGATTGTCACAAATTGCTGATACATTTGTGTGTCATACTGTCGCTTACATGCTTGACATGGCAGTATGGTTTGTTTTGATCAGTCAAATGTGTCAAAATTAATGCAAAAGAAAATCATCTTGTCGAAAAACAGTCAATGCAACTGTAGTACTACAGGCCCCTGATGTAGACCTTTGCTTGCAGGTCTTTGTTTTATATATTTGGTGAGAATGATAAAAAGGTGGTGATGTAAAAAGCTCAACACCATAAAGCTCTGCACATTGTAGAATGCATTTTCACGAGTGCAATAGCATCAAGATAACCACTTTCTGATATATGTAAACACCATAATACAAAATCTGTATCTTTCATCTACTTCATTAAAGCTAATTTAACATTAAACAGAGTTTAACTTACATGTTATTATCTACCATGTCGACTGATGTCCTTTACAATAGTTCAGTACACACTCAGCTCCATTATTTGAGTGATTGATGTCTTTCTAAAGACACAGAAGATGCTTTGTAATAAGCCTAGGCGCCTTATATTTCCATCTGGGGTTATCGATTCCCTGAATCTATCCATTTCACAAATTAATGAGTGTTTGCTACTTAAACTAATCCAAAATACATACATTTTGCCGAAAAACAAGCGCTGTTCCTTTGAGAACTGAGAATTACTCAGAGGAACAATATGATGTGGTCTATTCTTTTGCAGTGGAAATCATCTTTCATAAACTATTGTACAAAAAAGTACAAATATAGTCAAGAACAGACTATGTTTAGATGTGGAGCCACATGAAAAGTACACACTTGTGACAGCAGCAGAGTGGCGCACCTGCCCTTAATCATCTAATCTCCTGCCGACTACATAACCCCGGTCTCCCCACTACTCAGTGCCAGATTATCCCATAACCTACGGTGATCACTAGTGCCTTTAAAACCATGTTCGTAAGTCTACGATTACCCGTCTTGTGATTTTGCTATTCCTCCTAACACTCGTCCTGTCTGGCTCCCCCTGCAGAGAACCTCAGCGCTACTCTGCTTTGTCGCCTGCCTGCATGCCGAACTCTGGACGGCCTGCCTGCAAGTCCCGACTACAGCTGGACCTTTGCAATGCCTCAAAATAAACCTTTTCACCTCGCCAGCTCTGTTTCTGGTCTCTGCTTCTGGGTCCTCACAAACGCAATTGTAACAGTAAGCACAGGTCGTGGAGGGTTTGTGTGAAAATCTGTTTGGCATAAGGATCACTCAAGTATTCTAGCATTTTTATCAGTTACTAGAATACTGGGAACACAGCAACATCTGTACAATAAAGGCCAGATGAGACAGTCCTCCACTAAAACTGACTGCATTAATCTTTCTGAATACCTAATACTAAGTTATGTGCAGTGTTGCCACAGTTACCTTGAAAAAAGTAATCTGATTACTGATTTCTCCTTTAAGAGTGTACAACGAACCTTAATATTCTCATCTTTAGCTGACCAAACTCAAAATAATGACTGTATTTCCAGCTGGAAAATGCGCATCTCTCTCATCCCTCGATTGTTTGTGTTTGTGTCACGATGTGGGGTACATGTGAGTTGTCCTTGTGCTGAAAACGTGACTTGTCGCGTATGTCATATCACTCCCCGAGATGCAAGAAGAAAGCAAAAATATATATTGAAGTAACTTTAATCTGATTACTGGTTTGGAAAAATTAACGTGTTAGATTACTCGTTAATGATAAAAGTGGTCAGATTAAAGTAACGCGTTACTAAGTAACTGGCATCACTGGTTATGTGTACATCCAAGTGACGATAGTCGCTAGTTGCTGTAAGAATTATGGCAGTTGAAAGCAAAGGGGGTATAATGTGATGTTATAGAGTCCACAGAGGAAGGAGGTCATGTTGGTTCGATTGGTCAACATTGGACTGATGAAAGCCCTGACCCACCAATGTTCCATTGGTGAGCGTCTGTTGTTTTTGTGGTGGCATGGAGAGTTACTACCTCTCACAGATGCACATACAAGCTAGATGGCCATTGGCAGTAGTCTTTGCGGTGTGCTCAAGTGCAGCTTTTCAGCTGAGATACAGTCAGTTTATTCTTGAACCTAACCAAACCTTAATCATAGCTAAAAAACGCAGATTTGTGTAGTTTTGGAGCAATGAAAAACATCATATTCTCATCTTTAATTTAAAGCAACATATGTAACATTTTTAAAACAATAACTTCAAAATCCATGTGATGGTACAGTGACTGGTGTCTCCTTCACAGCTGCTCTGCCCCCTAGCACCTGTTTCTGCACTATGTTACTTCAGTGTGAGGGTAGTATCAAAGTGTTACATAGATGTTTACTTCAAGAAACTGTCGTAAAGCGACTTCAGTTTTCCCGGTTGGTCCAAAAGATTTCAAAGATCAAAAAGTCACCAGGAGTCTTCAAGGCTGAGTGCAGTAGAACTTTATTTGCCCGCAAAAAAGAGCGGGATCAGACACAGATAGCATCCATGAGAAAACCAAACTGACCCGAGGCTCAAAGCCCCGAACATCCTCTTTTAAGCACACAAAAATGGGAGTGTCCATTCGGACATCATGGCCTCAACCAATCCCTATTCTTCTTACTTTCTGCTGACATTGCTATTTCTCTACAGAAACATACCATATTTGCTATGGAAAAACCCTGCACCTCTGGTGGAAAAACCCCGTATTACCTTCTGCGCTTGCGCGAAGGTTGGCGTATGTGCAGAGCTGCATGTCGACCAGTTGTTCTTCGCCTCGCTTTGATTTTTTTAAGGAGGTGCTCTTCCTGTGTCTTTATCACTAGCTCTTAGAAACTCTGGCCTTCAGGCCTTCAGGTTTTCTGATAACTCACTCCCTTTTTTGATGCATCCCATTATATATGATCACTCTTTGCACTATATTTTTGAACTTAATGAAAGTGTTACATATTTGGTTATATGACTTATTTCTTAGATTTATCTATCATCTGACTATAGCAGCTTTAATCAGTAGACTCATTTTCAGTCAGCTGATGCCCAGTAGTATGTTTCAGCAACTCTTTCACACTTATTACCCTTTGTTTCTTACTTTTATCATTATAACAGTTATTATCAGTTACCATTAGTCACTATTTACTAACTGTGGCTATTTTACACTGGCCACAGTCTACTTACTATGGTTATTTTACACTACAAAACAAGTTGTCAAGACGAAACAATGTTATGATGTAATGAGATACTATGTCTGCCAAGACCTGTGATTTATATTTATGACATCGGTGTTGCACACAAGTGTTAGAGGGTGCACTAAATTGCACTAAATGTCAATTTCTACATAATGTTGCTTTAAAGGACTTGTTGTGACCCTACCGTTTGTAAACAAACCAACAGGTGAGCTGCATAATCTTAACCTCCTTGTCTTGAGTATTGAGCACACCAAAAGATCTTGCTAAAAGGAAAATTGCTTGCCATTATTTTCTTTAACAAATACATTTGTTTAACTTGGGGGGTTGTCTAAAAAACAGTCTAAACCCAAGATTCCTCCGGGCCCAACTGCCTCACGTTAAGGGTGTCATATGGCTGCGATACAACTGCCAGAACTGATCACAGCAGTTCTAGACAATGCTCCTGTTCCAGCTTCTGAAATGCTCCTGGTGGAATATGAAGCCACATTCGAGGACCGAATAAACAGCGTTGCACACGCCAGGTAATGGAGACCTGCTCTGTAGAATCAAGGAGTAAGTGTCTGACTGCATGGGTTTCTTGGCCCTGTGAGTACAGTGTTATTTACAAATGGAAGCGTGGCCAAAGCTGCACAACTTAGATCCAAAATGTATTTGTAAGTAATAATAATAATAATAATTACTATAATCACTTGCACCCTCAATTATTAGCCATGTGTAATATCCTTGTGCTGTCTTGTGTGAAGGACATTTGCACACCTCTGAAAGGGGGGAAACAGAGTCCGTGAGATATTCTCCTTCCAGAAAGCATGGCAGAAGTCTCCCACGCAAAGAGACAAATGATTACATCAAACCGCTCAAAGAATCAAGGAATGTAAGGTTCTACCTCCTCCAAGTGAATGTATTTATCCTTTATTGTAAGTTTCATCCACTTTCAGTGTCAAAGCTATGCTATGCATTCTGATGGAAGTTTTCGATAAAAGTCTTGACAAATAGTTAAAAACATGTCAGTTATATAAACATTGCATACAAGACACCACTGTACAACAGTTTATATGGATTCCATTTTGACTTGAACAGGAGACAAAATTCCCATATAAGAAAAAAGGTTTCAGTGCATCTGTAATTCATCTATGGAGTGGCAACTATGGAAGGTCAAGGTCAGCTGCAGTGCGGCAGCCTTGGAGAGAATGGGAAGAAGCTTTTCTGTTTAAAAAGCATGCAGCCCTGCTGTAGGATATTAGAGTCATCATTTTTACTTTATTTGTGATGTTTGCATACAAAAAGTATGTACAGCATCATTACTGTCAGAAGTATTTTTTTATTTCATCCTTGTGTCACTGTTTCTTAAACATTTTACAGTGTACCACCTCGATTACATTAATTATTACACAAGTACCATCATTATAACTGATGCCGAGTCATATCACCTCACTGTTTCACACTGCTAACATTAGCAGGTTCAGTGAACACTTTCAGCAGCACTGTTCAAGTAGCCACTGGCACTTGTATTTGGTTCACTGTTGTCAGCTCCAGTTTCAACAGGGCTGCTTGAAACAATCTCCTCCTACTCTGCACTTCTTAAATGATACAGCTTGTTAACCTTTCAGTTGAACCTCTGTTTACTGTCCTGCCATCCCAGTTTGAGTTTAGCTTATAACTAATCATGGATGACACATGCGCTAACAGCGTGCATGAACATGACTACTTAGCAGGCTGAAAGAAAAAACATTACATGACAAGACAATACTTTTAATTACATTTCAGGCTAAAGTTGCAATATGTCAGAGTTGGTGTCCTGTTAAATCTCAAAACAAATAGAGGGCAGCATATCACCAGAATGACTTAAGATACCATTAGCTAGCTCAGTTAGCTGTGTATCTAAAAGTCCAGACAGAGCTCGAAGCATCAGGGGACAGCTGGCCTACACCACTCACACGGGTGAAAGGGCTTGGGCTAGCTCTTTAGCCTGCTAATGACAGTAGATATCTCTCACACATTTCATAGATGTAATGTCAAAATTCTAATTTATACGCATTGCGTTAAAACTTTGAGTTAATATTAGAATGTTGCATTATATGGTTTTAAATTAACTTTGAACTGTCTTTTACACAATAGTTTTCTGGGATTTCTCCAAGTACTGCTAGCCCTCAAGCACAAACCATGGTGTGAGAATGGTGGCATTATAGACATTTATTGCATTTTACTGTGTAATATAAATTGTATTGCTTTTTCATTTTTGCCGTAATACAATGCGGAAGAAAACCTATGGAAAATTCTAATTTTTTTATAATTTCCAGTGGAGATCTAGTGCACTGATGTCATTTTGCACAATACAAATTTGTTACAATATAAACTATCCTGCCTCCATTACATATCTTTGCTTTTATACAGAATATCGATATTAACATCCTTAAAATCCAGCGTCAGTAGGGCTCTAATAAAGTGTTTTTTCTTTTAGTTTCACCTTTACTTATTAATCCCAGTCTCATGATGGGGATGGTTTACAGAGCAGGGAGTTTATGCCATTGTGGACATTGCCTGTATCCCTCCAGTTCTTGGTGGAAAATCTGAGTGTTCAGTTCACTCTTTAAAGCTGTGATCTGGACATTTTATCACAGTAAACTGTGTGCGCACACAGCACAAAAACGTTCCTTAACATTCATGTCCTGTCACAGTTAGACATTAAGGTCTGTTTCACTCCAGAGTGCACAGGTAATTCAAACATAAACCATTTTACAACCTGAAACTGCAATAACAGATATAATTAGATGTATTTGTGTCATGCCAGCTCTCATGTGTCGCCAGTGCTTGCATCAAAAGCTTATTGAACCTTTTGCTTGAGAAAATGCAAAATTGTTTTTATTGGGATCAAGGATTGGGCTCTGACAAGGAGGGGCAGAGAGGAGAGCAAACCTCAGCCTGCTGAAATCACACAACCGCAGCTCAGTCCTGCCTGTAAGCCTCAGGTTTGCTGGCATATCCCTACTCACTGCCTCACTGGGAACACCAGCGTCTGCGCAAGATAAGTCATGGTTTGTTACAATAAACAGTATCCTCTATTGCAATTGACTTCCCACAGTTCTCAATGGAATGTGCAAAATCCCTGATCCTATAATGCCTATATGTGGCTTCATAATACCAAATTAGTTATATATAAAATAGCACTTTACTGTTTTATTTGTATTTGTAATAGAACTGTAGGGGAGGGTCACCATAATTGTAATATTTTCCCTTTTTTTTTTTACATTTCAGGCAAAGTAGTTCCATGTGTCTGCGTAATCACAAACCAATTTAAGTTTTTTTAAGCTGGGGTTGGTAAGAATAACCAGCAAGAGCAAGCTAAATTTTGAAAGTATCCAACCAAAAAAGCTCTCGCTGGCCAGGGAGATGTGTTAGCGGCCAGCTAGCTGCCTTTACAGCTAAGTCTAATGAATACATAAATTAATAAGTCTGAAAAAAAAAAAATAAGTAAATAAAAAATAACTCTGTTGAATGTCAAAATGCCACATTCATACAAACACAAGCAAAGTTGCCACAAAACTTTGGGTCAGTTGAGTTAGTACCTGTACAGCAGGCTCAGCAGCTGTTTACTGTAATAGCAACAACATCATTCTCATTCACTGCTGTCAAGCTAGCGCGTTAGTACTGGGACATTTCGGCTCTACTTTCTCTGTCATTATTGAGCCACTAGCTGGCTAAAAGCTTAAACAATGCATCCACCAAACGACGTGGAAGTCTCCGGTCATATGCAATAAGTGCTGAGTAAGCAGATATGTAGGTTGACAGACAGGTAGCCTGCCCACTTTCTTGCTAAATTAAATTAATGCAGGGGCTTACAGGAGGAGATTGTAACACAAAAACTGTACTGGCCATTTGAAGGGAATGGAGAATCAAAGTCAAAACATGATGATTTGTTCTTACATTCTTTGTTTATGACTGTGATGAAAAAAAGAACAAACAACGCTTTGTTTTTCATACATTGGATTTTATGTTCAGAATATCTCCAATTTGTATGACCCAGAAGTTATTATGGCTTTATTGACTTGCACAGTAGGTCTTTATTGTAGTTAATAAAGCTATAGCTGTGCAGGTAAACACATCGATCTCTTAGGCCCTTCTCCCGGTCCTGGTCGGAGGACAGGCCAGATGGCGGAGAGGCAGCAGGGCAACCCATCTTCGCCATCCAGCCTGTTCGCTGTAGTGCAGGGGCAACTGGCTCATAACTCCCTGCATAAGCTCAGCCACTGGCTGGTTGTGTTTACAAACTAACTATGTGAAAAACACAAGCACAACCTATTAACACAAGACAGTCATTGAACATGCAGTTAGGAAATATTAATAATGACAGGTTCTTTCGTGGCCCTTCTAACGCTAGTCCGCTGGACGGCAAGAGGAAGGGAGATCGGTGGGACCATGGCTGAGTGCCTGTTCTCGGCTGAACTCCAGTGCCACACCTCCCTGCTGGGCACCCTGGTATCGTTTCTACATTGATTTCATAACGAGGATGTGATCAGATAATGTATAAAATATAATTATATAATTAAAATTTTACAAATCTAACAGTCATTGCATTTGTGCCCTTCCTTGTGGGCAAGAACATTGATTGGCAAATATGAATTTGTCAGATTCAATTGCAAGCAACTGTGTACATACAAACCAGGAATGTCCATGGTTAATTGGTTAACCGCTGAGAATACTTTTAACCAGTTGGACCAGGTTGGTTCTTTAGGTTATTTCCTCCAGAAAGGCAATAAAGTCAAATGTAAGTTAAAATGTGTGATATTATCCTTCAGTTTAGTAGTAGTATATAGCACCCTGCTGACATTGGAAAGGATGGCTCACAGCCAGAGATCACATCGCTGCTAGCCGGGGGAAGAAAGTGTGATGTGCTTTAGATACGCTGCCAATCAGTGTAGAGGAGAGAGAGGGATTCAAAGATCTAGATCTGTACCTCGAGACTGGTACCCAAGTAACTTATGCCATTGAGAGCTACTGTTTCCAAACACATGAAAAGCATTTTGAGAAAAGGAGAGCAAGCTAGCCAAGGCAGACAAGCTAACGCTGAGAAGCGACTGCTAGACAGCTTTCAAACATGAAAGGTAAATTCACAAGTACCTGTAACTTCATCAGTGCTGACTGGGTGTGGAAATAGGTGTGGGAATAGGTCCAGATATGAGATGAGACTAGTGTACTCAATCTGAGCTTCTCCATCTGGCACATGTCGGACCACCTAGCTGAGAAGCTGACACAGTGCACTGGAGGTCATGGAGTTATTAGAACATTGGTCTAAAAGGAAACTGCCTCTTTCAATTTTAAATGTTTCTCCTATTTATGGGTGTCGGGCTATTGAAGGCAAAATTAAACTTTATATTGTGGGGGGGTGGCTGTGGCTCATGGGTAAACCCAGCGTCTTGTTATCGGAAGGTCACTGGTTTGACTCCCCTGGTCTGCATGTCAAAGTGTCCTTGGGCAAGATACTGAACCCCAAACTGCTCCTGATGTGCTGGTCGGCACCTTGCACGACAGCCACTGCCACCAGTGTATGCATGTATGTATGAATTACTCGCTTTGGACAAAAGCATTTGCTAAATGGCAAATAAAATGTCAAATGTAAAAATATTCAATAAATACCCCTAAATCATAATATGTTTTGCTCAGTTTGTGCTGAACTAGTTTTCAAGGATTTGTCCATTCTGCAGGGAATGATGGCTCATTCCCTGAAGAGTGGACAATTCCTCTTGATATTTTTCAGGGATGTTTAGTATTGTGCTGGCCACATGCCAACATGATGACGAAAGAAAACACACATGGTACAGTTGTAACACATTGTCAGGTGGCTCTGCCCTACAGCTGGGACTATGATTCAAACATTAGCATGAACAAAAATTATTCCGATGAGCCCACATTAGAATAAAGTGTTGTGAGTGCATAAATTCAGAATAATTTAAACATGGGTAGATCTGAACAGTTACCTAACCTGCCCTGTGTTTACAAAACCCATGATACAGCACATAGCTAATTTAGAATCTACCCGGGTCATTGGTTATTTAAGTACAGCTACCCACGCTACTCTTCTCCGCTTGGAATGTTTTTTTCAAGAGTCGATTAACCTCTCTTGGTGCAATTGGAAGTGGATGAGACTCTGCCCGGGTCATGGGGCTAACCAAAAAAGGCTTTGTCCCTCTGCTGCAATACCTAAAGGGCCCAGAGGTCACAACCTGCCCCTGCAGCTCCCAAGCCAGGCTGCTGATCTTTATTCAAAGCTACAGCAAGTGAATAACTCACCAAAATAAAACCCACTGCACTGACTGTGCAAAGAATACCAGGGCACGGCCTATTTTAAATATTCACTCTGGCTCTGTTGCAAGTCCTGCTAAGCATGCAGCCAAAATTGGAAGCAAATTTTGTGTGGAAAAAACTGTGTGATATTGGGAAAAATAAGTCATGTCAGCTAATTATACACCCAAATATGTGCCACATTATATTCCTGTTCTTTGAGAGGGGAGCCAATGAGTTATCAATCAGGACGAGCATCTGACCAGGGGAACTTAGAATAGATAAATGGTGCTTTTAAGTTGCCTAATTACAGCTTTCAAGATAATGAAGGTCATTGCTTGTTGTGCAGGAAACAGAGCATGTCATGTGAGCAGAGAGGAGTTAATTTAACTTGAGAAATGCATGGAAGTCTTCCACTTAAGCCCTGTCCAAGTAGCTTCTCACTCAGTGTGGCACCTAAAGAGCTGCAGCTGATAGTGAGGCCCCGCCTCCCCGCCACCTCTTATTATAATCAAGCCCTCAACCATGACTTCACCTTAAAGGGTTGTCTGCACACCTTGAAATTCTATATTTATAAATATGTTGTCGGTGTGATTGGAGTCCCACCATAGATACCTTCAGCTTAGGATTTTTTTTGTAGTAAATAGTATACATTTTTATTTACACATAAGCGATGCCTTTCTGCTGTGGAAGGAACCACTGCAGCACCAGATGTATTGTGTATGACGATGCATTGTGCTTGAAATATATTTCTCGTACCATATTTGTTTACATGATAACATTCACTTTGATATACTGTAGGGGAGACTGCTGGACAGGCCAACTTGTTTCATGACTCAATATGAAACTAGTGTGGTATAGTTATAATTGATTGTTTGAATATTTTTTCTTTTCATGTTATGCAAACAAAATGAAAATGTAATTTCGTTACAAAATTAAAGGGTTATTTTGCAGCTTGGTCTTAAAAAAAATATATTCTGCCTTCTCTCCCAGGCAAACAAAATCAGCAACAAAAAAAGATTCCCTTCCTTAAGCACAACTCCTTCAGTTTTTTTCATTTTCACCAAAAGAAATCAGCATAAATGGAGGACATTCTAGTAAAAAGTACATCCCGTAAGTCCTCGTAGACAAGACAACAAAACAAAAAATGAACCTAATTCTCAAGGTCACCTAACTCACACAACAAACCTCCTCCTCTGGTCTTGAGGGCTGATGGTATATTTCTGAATGTATCTGCACATAAGGATCTTTGTCTTTTGTTTAAATTGTACTTCTCATAGGGTTCTACACTTCAGCTATCTTTATTAAATAAGTTCAACATTTTTGCTTTTGGCATATATCAACAGACCATTTTATCAATACATAAGAAACATGCTCCTTATATCCTTGTCTTCTTCCTCTTTAGAGAGCAGTGTTTTGCAGGTATGTGGTCAAAAAGTTATGCATTAGACAAACTGTTGTTGTAACCTGATGGTGGTGCTAGATGGAAAGGTGAGCTTTCTAGCCTACAGTTTTGGCAGCTTTCAATGTAGACCAAAGTAATGGCCCAACTGACAGACCGACATTATCATTCTTAGAGCCGCAGCCGGTAGCATGCATAAAAGAAATCAGAAGCAAATGTTTCAGTTGATCTACTTATAAATGAACATTTTCCAAAAAACTGTTAACAGTTTTATGCTGATCATACAGTAAATGTTTGTAGATGTTGCTGTTGAATTTCTAAATGGAATTGTTCATCTTTTAAATTGATTTTCTTTCTGATTAGCAAAAAAATAGAATTCTGTTCATGTCTATTGTTAAAGGTTGGAAGAGAAAAACTGGGGGAGTAAAAACAACAACAATGACTTAACTTAACTTGCAATTGTAAATGCTGTAATACATAATGTATGCACTTAAAAAATCAATACTTCTTTCATTTTTTGTCCCATCTGTATAGTTTGAATTAAGCTCCTGGTCAGCAAATTGCTTCACTACCCACTCAGTAGTTTAAGAAGAAAAGCTGTAGTGTGAATTATATCATTGGGAGCAGTATGCCAGCCCAGTCACCAGAACAAAATGTTGGCAGTTTCTGCAAACCACTGTTACTTACGCATTTGTACATAGGCTACCATATTCAACAAAACGTGTCATATCACGTTATATGTTCATGACCTGACTGTCATATCAGGAGGTGGAGGAGATGGTGGTGGTTACAGGTGACATTATTTTAAGACGGAATGTGATCTTGTCCTAACTCTAACCCAGTTTTAGTGCCTAATAGGTTTAGAACATAAGTTCAGTGTTGTGACAACAAAAAATAGAAAAACAACACCTGAGCACCATGTAGCATAAAGGCATTTTCATTCTCCAACATTGACATTGTAAAATGACTAGTTAATGAACCATTTGAACCTGAATAAATGTAACGTTGCAACATAAGGAAACGTATCATGGTTTTTGGCTGTGACAGTCAGGGCTTTTTGTGTTGTATTTGTGTTGTGTTTTTCCCTACCTGTTTCCCTCCCTCCTTTCTCCCTCACCTGCTCCTTCCCCTTGTGTGTGTCTGTGTTCATGGGCATGGCTACTGGTTCCTGCTGCAGCAGAGAGACGCACCTGCAATTCATCAGATCATCACCTCCGGCTACATTACCCTGGTCTTTTCACCACTCCAGTGCCAGATTGTTCCGTCACGTTCGGTGATTATACCTGCACTCTCTTAAGCCTCAATGTTTTTTTCCTCAGTGTTTCTAGTGACTGCCAGCTACGTTTTTTGTGCTCCAGTCATTACTAATGTTTTTTCTAAGACAGGACACCGTCTCATGCTTGTGGTTTTCTCTCTCCCCATTTGCAGATCCTCCAACGTCTCTCTGCCCGGCCCACAGCTTCATCTGCACTTCTGGGATCCCTTCTCACTGCCACAAGACCACTCCATCCTGCCTGCCTGCCTACCCTCCTCGCTCCCTGCATCTCAGTTTTGTTATAAATAAACACTAGGGCTGCCCGAGAAATTGAATTTTCATCGTCATCGCGATATGAACATGTGCGATAAACACATCGCAAAAGACTGCCTGACACACGATGAATAAGGGAAATCATTTTGTTTACATGCACCATGCATGCACCTTGAGCATGCCAACATTTAGCCAGATGGTGCCCTGGATACAAAGACCAATCAGATGAAGCCCCAGCTAGCCGTTAGCTACCCTGACAAAATTAATCGGCATCAGTTTGGTGGTGATTTCCAGGTTATGATAGCTGAGGGAGGAGAGAAAATCGATGAAAATGTGGTCGACGAAGACCTTGTGGTGAAAAGAAACAGCACTTCTGCTATATGGACTTATTTTGGATTCAGGAGAGACGACGTGTTACAAACACAGGTACTACCTGCAATACAACATAAAGACCTACACGAACAATTCAAAACTAACGTTAGCCATCATTAACTGTATAGTTAATAATATTCAAACTTCAATATTTGTTTATTTATCGCAAGTTCGTCATCGCAATATTGAACAGTGTTATCACACATCGCAGATTTTCCTCATATCGTTAAGGCCTAATAAACACCTTTGGACGGATCTCTGTCTCCAATCTCTGCATTTGGGTCCAACAAAAATACTCAGGCCAAACAGAAATGTAGAGTTTCAGAAATGTTCACTGCCGACATATATTCTGGTGAATGAGTTGGGTATGCAGTGTGGCTAAAATTATTATTTGTGATCAGGGTGGCTTTTGATTTAAACACACCAGGGGTGTCTTTTTCTGTAACTCGCTCATAATTGCTCTGCTGTGTATAGATACTGATCGATGAAAGACACAGATTAATTTACAGTCAGAATTATTCTCTGTGATCATACAGTGCTTTGTCACATGAAAGTCCACATTTATTCCCATTATGAGTATGGTACATTATTTATATAGTGATCGCTTTGCCTAAAAAAACTAAATTGCTAATTACAAAAATGTGATGGCAAAACATTCCTCTCCGATCAGAAATATCAACAAAGGTTTGTTTGTTGGAGGAAGTCGCTCTCCCCTTGTTCAACTGTTTTACTTTTGGGAATTTTCTATGGCTTCTCTGTTTTTTATTAGAAAGTAATTAATGATGAGCGAAAACAAAGAAAGGCAGAGGATGGAGAAGAAAAGAAAAGCAATCTACCAAATTATTTTCATGGTGATGGAAGCAAATATAGGTCTTGGTTTAATCAGCTGAATATGATAATACTTGTAAATCTCATTGTTATGGAAGCACCAGTCTTTCCTTTGCAAGCTCTTTAAACATCTGCCAGGAGTCAGATGAAGAGATGAAGAGTCTATATTGTCTCAGCCTGCTATATATAAAGCACTGTCTCTGACAATTTTCTTCCCTTCAACTATCCATCTCTTTCTCTCTGTATATCTCCCGGCCCATTGTATGTATCTACCCTCCACCCCACCCCGACCCATCTCCAGCTTCCCCACCAGCCCCATCTCTCCCACCATCCATCTCCATCTCGAGCTCTAGCTCCTTCCTCTCCCATCAGATTAGCTTTGGCTGGGTCGTTCTGCCTCCCGTCTAATTGCCCAGTGGTGGCTGATTGGCATGTGAATCGCAGCAATGTGAGAGCTGCCTAAATATTAATTGTGTGTAGGTGTGGGCGCTTAGGTGTCTCCACATCACATGCTCACTTTCATTAGGCACAATCATTGCAGGACCTTCCTTTTTTTTTCTTTTTTGATCCCTCCTGTGGATAATAAACAGCCTATCCTGTCCTACGATATTAAAAACACAACACATATCCATTTGACAGGAGCAATGTTGGGTGCCACTGCCATTTGCATCCACCACCATAAATGTGGGTTCCAGCTAAGATATGTGGAGCACCGTAAAATGTATACATGTTGCTGAAAGCGGAGGTAGCATTTATTCCCACATTATCTGTCAGCACTAGTTATGTCAGCTGAAGTCATACAAATTATCTCCTCTTCCTCCTCCATCTCAGATATCTACAGCTGTCTGGAGCCTGGCTGAATTCTTGATGGACCACTATTGGTGCATGAAGTGAATACCCCAAGCTACTATTGGGTAGCAATTTATTCTAAACAAATAGCCAAGATGGAGTGACTCTTATGAAGTCTTAATCTTGCCTTACAGTACATGTCTCACAGATAACTCAGGAGCTGAGTTGCAGGTCAGCAGAGATTTTGCTTAAGGGAGCAATCTGGCTTCCACAAAACACTTATTGCCTGCACACAGAGACTTTACTCAAATTAAACTGTGACATACAAACACTGTAGCTTCTGCTTTGGTACCCACTACTGAAAGGGATTGAAGAAGAAAGTGTTATTGCCAAAGCTCTCATCAGAAATACGTTTTGTTTTCACCACAAAACAGGTTACCCTAAAAATATGCAGTGATTTCACGCTAACTAATGTAAAAAAAAAAAAAAATGCAGTCTCAAACTGCAGCCTTTTCCCCTATAAATCTACCACCACCCAGCCCAGGTGATATAACATGTTTTAGAGAAATTTCACTACAGTAGCTGATCTCTCTGTGGATTACAAAGACATTAACTGCCAACATGTTATCCTTTTGATTGGGCAGCTAATTGAATATATTTTTACAAATATACTCAAAAGGATGTTGCATTTGCCTTGTGCATGAGGGGCATGTTTTCCTGCTGCAGTAAGTAAAGTAAGTAAGTGTACTGCCCTAAACTGATGTCAGCAGCTCTTGGCAATACAAGCCTTAATTGTAGAGATTGTGCAAATGAAAAAAAATAAATAGAAAATCTATCAGCAGGCAGATGCAGATGCAGATTAGTATTCCCTTATTTTTTGCAGAGCAGTCTGCTGCCAGAAAATTAACAGATTTATAGCAGGAAGAGAGCTATGGCTAACTCTTTCAAAGTCAGAGGTTGCTGTTTGTCCGGGGAGTCAGCAAGCCTCTGAATGCCAGGCTGAGCAAGGCAGAGATGACAGTCGGGAAGCTAATCCTCAGAAATAATTTGTTCGGCAGTCTCTGAACTTCCACATTATCTTCCTCTGCATACGGCTGATGATTTAAACGCCTCAGCCCACTTTTGACAGGTGAATACAAGCCTGAACCAGCTTTTCTAATAGGCAAACATTATGGACTGGCTCCATGTTTTGGCCTCCAGTTTGAATTTCTTGTATACAGAGGGTGTGAGGGACCTTTATTTTGAGATAAGGGAGCTGACAGACCGAGCCGCCAAAGCCACAGTGCTGAAATATGCTTGCACACTAGTTTCAAGGCAGTGAGTGATGGTGGATGGCATTATTTGCTGGTTCCTCATCGGTACACAGACCACAACAGATATCTTCATTTAATGTGTTCCCTCAAGTATGCTGGTGCCACAGAACACCTGCTCAGCACCAGAGAGGAATTGTTTAGCTAGTGAAACAAATAAATAAACATATCACAAAAGCAAACAAGGATTACTTAATTCCCTGAAGTAAAACACTGTGCTATAAATATGAGAGACGTCTTGTGGTGCTGTTGAAGGTTCTGTGAACTAGATGATGGTAGGAACTCTAGGGTGAAAAGAAAAGCTTCTTGAAATATCTTTTTGCTACAGAGTAGTAATGCTTTAAAAAAAATCATATGAATTTGTCATGGATTACATGCTAATATTTAGAGATAGTCAAGATAGTTTTATTGTTTTCAATTTTTCATCGGCACAGTGTCCCAGACAAAGTGAATGGACACCTTCACGTAAGAGTCCTGCAGTTTATCTTTTTTTTCATGTAATTTTGACCTGGATTGGATTTTAAAAGATTGTCCACGTTGCTAATGTGATGTTGTAGTTTGTACAAACATTAATAAAAGGTAATACCAGCAAATTCTGCTGGTAATATAACATAATGTTCAAACTAATAACAAGGTATCCATTCCAGCCTAAACACGTCAACAAATGACACTGTGGTGACCCCTCTAACATCAAGGAGTCCAAGTCTAGGAGTGGTAGGGGTGGTTGGGTGGGCCATACTGAAGATGTTTCCCTGTGAGACACGTTTGACAATGTTAGTAACTATCCAAAAGTCATAATATGTGAAATGTTTGTCAGCAAGCTTTATTTTGAAAGTTTATCTGAGGTTGCATATTATGTATGACTGCTAACTTGACTGCAGAGCCACCATGTCCAAAACTGAGGCTAGAGGGGTGCAGCATCATTGTTCGAAGCTTAGGACCAGTGACCAAGCTGCCATCTTTGACAAATCACCAACCAGTAACAAGGAACCATGTCAGCCATCCTGTCCTTAGCACAAAATATGTTTTAAACATTACGTAAAAGAGTAAGGTGGCATGACTTAACAACCAATTCTGTTATTAGATATTGAAACACAAAATTGATATATTGTAAATTGTTATGATGTATGGCAAATATGTTAGCAAATGGCTGTCTGTTGACATGTTTAGCAGATACTAGGTTTGAGTGAGTACTGATAATTCACAAGTAGTTTAACGAATATAATCTGAGTAAATTGTATCAACATCCACGCTCGTGATAAAGGAAGCTATTGGGCAGCTGACTGAAGTTTACCCATTCAAGTTTATACAAAGCTTCTGTAAATAGTCATCTTACTCTTGTGATCAGAAATATTGATCTGAAGCTGAGGCTTTTTGTAAAAAGGTTTTTGATAAATGATAAATATAGAGACTTCTGATGAATATACGAATTTCAGGCTTAAATTTACAACCAGTACAGATACATAATGATACAGATAGACGGATGCATGATAATTCAGTTGGTGGGATGGATACCAATACAGCAGATACGAAACAACATATGAATGATTTGTAATCAAGTTCATGTCCACTGATAAATGTCTGGTTCCCTTTTTTATTATGGTCTCTACTCTACGAATTGCTATCTAGCTATTATATTAGTAGTTAAATGCTCCACTATGTTCGAGCCACAAATGTGTCTATCTAAGGAGCAAATGCAAAAACTGTTGTCCTTTGGTTCAAGGACACATCATGAAACAAAAAAAAGCAAGGTTTTGTACTTTGCTTTGCGATCAATAAGTCATCACCAGAAAATACCAAGGCACACTGCTTTGCAAAAATTAAAAAGCCTTTCATAAATGGGCTTAGGGCCTATGCATTTCAGCTCACAGTCCTCATCAGGTCATATAAATCCAAGCATCAGTTCACAGGGATATAAAAGCTTGTGTCAGCTGCCAGGCAATCTGAGAAGAGGTGCCTCAAACCTTTTTCTGTGTGTAAGCACTGTAGCATTCTCACCACACATATGAAATATTATTAAGCACTCCTTAGAAGGGACACCACCTCCATTGATTAATTAATTGATTCATTAATTAATTAGGAGGAAAATTAATCAGTCTGATTTTCTTAAAGTTGTAAATTCTGATTACATTGACCTCCATCTGTCATAAAGGAAAACAAATGCAGCAACTTAATTCAATATTTAAACTACCAAGGGACATGGATGAATACTAAGGAACACTACAGTATAGACATATGTACGTATACAACTAGAGTGGAAAGCGCAGAGTCCATCAAGCAGAGACTGGCGGATAGCCAGATGATAACCGCTGTACAACAGGTTCAGTGAAGCCTTTTCAAGGTGGTGAATCCAGGGCTAGACAAGGCCTATCTGAGACTACAGAGGAGACACACGGCATGTATTCTCCAGTCTTGTTGCGTTCAGTGACAAGCTGCAGAGTTGGGATGCATGGAGCCAAAAAGACTCCAAAACTCACTACATTAAAAAAGAGGGATTACAAAATGAATGATTATTCATAAATGGTGGGCTTCGCTTACGGCTTTTAGGAATCTTTGCAGTCTTTTCTTCTCGGTTCAGATTTCATTCTAGAGCTTTGTTTGGCTCTCAGTAAAAGTCAAAAGCCAGCACCTGTAAATGCCTGCTGGCCACATGGCCAAGCAGGGGGGCTTCAAGATGTAGAGCCCAAAAGGGGTCACTAAAATGTGAGGGGTCACTAAGTCTGTCGTCAATACATGCAACATATAAGAATTAATTAATTCATTATATAACAGTGGGGCACATCTTAAATTATAAATGATAATAGAACTGAAATTTTAAGTAAATCATATGTTTGTGGTATCCTGTAAATTAGCAGATGTTGAAGCAGAGTTAGAAAGTCATGATATCAACTGAAAT
>OMLP01017617.1:0-10806 GCA_900302685.1 Spondyliosoma cantharus | reverse complement strand
GCCCCCTCCTCCACCCACTCCATCTCCATCCACCCGCTCCACTAGGAGCACATCGCGCATTCTCCCGGACCCTCACGGCTACGGCAGATGCCTATCAGAGGGGAAAAGAATTAGTTCTTCTGTTTAAATCAAGTTTTCATTTTCCGTTTGTATTTATTTTTTTTTTACAGTTTGCTATTGATTTTTCTGTTTGACAAAATGTAAATAAAGAAATGTCACAAAGACATACTTTCCGATGTTTTGGGCTCACTCTCACTGAATCGCGACGTCATGAATGCATGGTGATATTTTTGCTACATTATGGCCAAGCATGCGCCCTTAAAATAGCATCTGAATAAGCGCCACTGACTTTCGACTGGGTTTTTCCTGGTCTGTAGTGCGAGTGTTTTCTGAAACGGCAAAATAGCACCAGGGAACGTTTGCGCCGGAACACGCCTCCTCTTTTCGCTGAACCGCCCCCAGGAGCGCAAAGTCATTCCCTAATTTCAGGACGTGCGTCTATGGAGGGAAAATTCCAATGTGCGCCGGGTGCAAAATAGGAATGATACAAGCGCCAGCGCACAATGTCAATTGCGCCGAGTGCAAGATAGAGCCCTTAATGTGCTGGTGGAATTTAGGGAGCACAGTTTTCAAGTCTCCATGATTAAAGTCCCCAGCAATGATATGTACAGCTTCAGGACATGTGCTTTGTTGACTGCTAATGGAATCGTGTAACAGTCCGAGAGCCGAGCTAGCATTAGCCGCCAGTGGTATGTAAACAACAGTTAGCATGACAACATTAAACTCCCGTGAAAGGTAGATGGGCCTGCATTCCACAGTAACTTACTCCAGGTCTGAAGAGCAGTGACTGGTAACAGTCTTAGTGTTGGTACACCAGCTGGTGTTGACATAGATGCATAGCCCACCTCCTCTGCTCTTACCGGAGTCTTTGGTCCTGTCATGTTGATGTGCTGTGCGGCCTGCTAGCTCAATAGCCATGTCTTTCTGTCCCTGTGCCACCTTCACCTCCTTCCCCCAGGGAATGTAATCCACAGAGAGCCCAGCGTCCTGTCTATGTCCCTCTGTATCTCGTGTGAGCGAAGAAACTCAGCTGTAACGTCTTGCTCGCTCCGTAATCCCAATTTTAGAAGTTCGAGTTGGCTGTAGATGTTATTCGCCCGGCTTAATCTGAACAAACACACATACCATACAAGCAAAAACATCAAAATCTTGCACCAATAGAGAGAGCTCTGAACCGCTGCATCTGTGTGCGCCGCCATCTTGCCTTAATTCTCTGAATTAAACATACTGTTTATCAAGCAGGGGTCCTCCAGCAGAAAAGCCGCTAACTCTGCATCGCTCTTGAGTCCTTACAAATCCCGCAGCTCCCTCCACCTCTGAAATTATGCTCCGATATTTATCCTAGTTTTCTCTCTGGCTCGGTCCAATTCGTTGTTTTTTCACTGCTTTTCTTCGTCAGTGTTCTTATTTCTTCTCTTTGACGTGGGCAATGGTGGGGCATTTTTCGTCTCTGTTGTTGTTGTCTGTTCTCCGCCATTGTTTACAGTTTGGGCATGAACGTATCTGACCAGGTAAGAGCAGGCATTGTGCATGTTGCTGCCAGCAGCGTATGCATGAGAATGATTGACACTTCTCAGACACTCCCCTTGGCTCTGATTGGTTGTATTGATCCAGGAACGGTGGATTCTAGCAAATCAAATTAGGGCCACTGGGTGGACCCACAGACAGTGAATTTTTACACAGCTGACCTGTATCTTATTCTACTGTCAGATCATTATGACAATTTTAGCAAATATAACAAAAAAATAGTTACAGACTACAGCTTTAACTGAGAATCAACTGTGAGACCTGGGCCAATGGATCACAGTTTTGTTGGCTTGTAACTCCTTAAAACAAAGCAATGTCTACTGGCAACCTATTTTACTAGTTGTCTCCTATTTAAATACATAATATGTAGGAATTCTGCATTAGACTGTTTAAAAACAACTAGACCTTTGTGATATACTTGTTTCCTTACATCACCCTAGATGTTAGAAGTTTACTCAAGGTAACTGTGCATTTCATTTGGTTGCCTGTTGCTATGTCCAGGATAAGGAAGTCAGCAAACGAGACATGGGCGACTTGAATGAATGACTTGAAGCCTGGCAGGATGGACTCTCGAGATCACATGATCTGCTAAATTTCTACTATTTCTACTGTTTATCCGACTGTTTGGGTTAAGGACAACATGTTTGCTGCTGTTACTTTACAGCTGGTTGTAGCTGGTAATAATGACATCTTTAGATTGAAATTGTGGCAAGTTTGGCCATTCTATGCCAAGATCCTGTCAGATAACCTCGCCATCTTTCCAGGATAGCCTTAACTTAGTCCACTGATTGAAACAAAAGGTTAAAAACCTAAATTGTATGAAAGAATTCTTTCATTTGGGTCATTGGTTCTTTGACGCAAGCTGATGCACTACCCCAACATGATTACTTAACAATCAAATTGATAAAATATTCATAGAGACATAGAGGAATTTTCTCTCAAGCCCAAGGTTGTCCACATCGATTAATGGCCAGGACACAAAAATCCATTATTTCAGCAAACTGCTGTATCAGACTGACCCAGCAGTATGTTCCTCAGACAATCAAATTTATTTCTGTTGTAATTAGTAAAACTTGTTTCGTGTTTCATCTCTTCAGCCAAACTGAAGAGACCCATTTCATCCGATTTGAGTTGAGGCAGAGCAGACGATCACATCCTTGCAGTGTGGCACAGACCCAGTCCTTCACATCCCCTTCCTGCGTTTGACGTGAACAGCATATGAATTTAGATGAAATACTTGTGAGGCTTTCTGCGTTCGGATCTGTGTCAGCAGCACTGTCACTGTGGCTAATATCACTCTGTCGTATTTGCCAACTGGTACTGAGTCAGGGCACATGTGCATACACACGGAAACACACCAACAGTCCCCTTCTTCATCCTTAACTAGGGCCAATGTCAAGTCTGGATCAGTTGGTCTGTAAGTCTTATAGCCTACAAAGAAGAGCGAGGTACTGGGTCAAAGCTTACACCCAGTGGTATGTGTTATCTGGCACAAGTGAGCTGCAAATATTTGTGTCTTATCTGAGCAGATGAAGCCTCCCGACTGCTACAACACTCTCTCTACTCCACACAGACACACTCAGTGAGTCGCTCACTCACACCATGCAGCTCTCTGGCAAACGTCCCCTTGCCCGCTGACAACCACAGGCCTGTCTCACAGCTCTCTCCTGAAGCCTTAGCCTCCTCCTCCCTCCAAATCTGTTGACTTTACCCACTTCGTTTGGGAAGGAGGAAAAGAGAGCAGTGGGCCAGAGGGCTTCCAGAGAGAGAGAGCGAGAGAGAGAGAGAGTCACGACCCAGCCAAAGGCCTCAGTCAGACAGCCTGAAGGCCGGCCTCTGTTCCCTGAACCCCCAACCTGACAGGAGAGGTACTGAGGGACAGCGGATAACAGAATGACATGGAATTTTAATGAAAAAATATTCATTTAACTTTCCACTGACAGGCGCAAACACTCATACTGTAACAGAGCAGCTTTTTCATCTTTCTTTTTGACTGCCTTCTAACATCACATAGATCACAAGCTGTCAACACAACTTGGGCATTTTATCATCTTGTAAAGTCAATATGACAAATGTTTTTGCGAACAGTTGCTTGGCTGTAAGCATTAATTTGAAGTTGTGTTTGTATCAACACATCTCATGCCTAAACAACTGAGCGGGTTGATCGACAGCATCACCCAAAACAATTACCGGACCTTCGTCGTATGGTCACAGTTATTTCGGTTTACACAAGAAAACAAGTTGGTTAGGTTTAGGAAAACATTGTCGTTTAGGTTAAAATACCTTCATTACTTTTGTAGCTTCCGTTACAAACGTACCTATGTTACCTAAGTAACTTCGACCTAAAAGGTTGTTTTTGTTATGAGGAAACACTCCTTTGTGCTATAATGATGTATGTTAATCCAACATTCACTCTCCTTTTAGCTCTATTTTGGTTTCCACCGGGCCGAGAGAACAGAAACCAGCCTGACCAAAACTTGACGTGTTCTCTTCTCGTTATACATCTGAAAAGGAATCAAGGCTGACGCAGAAAATGTAAGTGGAAACACTGAAGGTGTGAAGAATGGTGAAGAATATCCCCTCTCTTCACCATAAGTAAATCAAGACCTTCCACGTGCTGGTCAGAGGCTCCGTATTGCATGCTGCATGCACTTTTTGAGTGTTTAGCTAGTTATTATCACCTTCTGTTTTGACTTAAGAATGAAGGAATGTGCACAGTTACTTCAGGAATTTGCGCTGCAACCTACCGATTCTGATAGACTGATGAAGAAGAGGCAGAACTTTCCCAGCGCTGATCATTTAATTGTGAAGAGTCCGGGGTTTTGGTCCGTCACGTTTGTTTTTCCACTCCCTCAGACGGCCACCTCCAGAATCTGTTTTCAGAGCTGCAGGGGTTGAGTGCACATGTGACATATACACACTAACACACACTGGAGGGGTCAGTTTTCTGGAGGTGTAAATTAGGAGAGTGCAGATGAGTGCAAACAGTGGTCCTCGTTGGCTTTTCTTTGTGTTATTTGACATTATTCAGCAGGTTATCACGCCCCGGTGTTAGGCTGTCCTCTCCGTCTTTTGTCATGAACATAAACAGTAGCACTTCAACTCAGCGCTGAGCATGATGCCTCGCACTTTGAAGCTGCTTACAATAAATCTACACAGTTGTCTGTTACATTTTACATGGTGGTGACAGCTGTGGTGTCTTCACACAATGATGTGTGCAGCTTTTCACTTTTTGTTATTATTTCAACACCTACCGTGGCTGAACGGACAAGATAAGGAGAAGAAAGAGGATATTGCAGCAATAGACACACATGCAATTTGTAAACTGTGATGTTGTTCTGTTTTTGTACTTGCAACATGTATTGCGTGTCTGTCTGTCCTGGGAGAGGGATCCCTCCCCTTTGGCTCTTTCTGGATTTCTTCAAATGTGTCCACCCTGACTGTATGATATACTTTATATAGATCTACACAGAAAGGTCACACAAAGTACGCAGACATTTCACAGCCATGTTGTGGTGTCTGTTGGCTGTCTCACTGGAGCGAGAGAACGCTCCTCCTGACTAACTTGGGAAGGCCGTGTGCCAGCGACAGCACCCCAGGGAACAGAGACCAGGACGAGCCAGACACACTGCTATCTGCCAGTCTCCGGTCCAAGGATGAGGCTGTCCTCAACCAAACAGGAACTCTGTTAACACTCAAAGAGTAGGAGAGAGCTGGGAGCAGGGAAAGGGCAGAAGATGAAACAGTAATAAAACGGTCAGAGGAGCTAAGATGAGAAGACATCCGTTGGTTTGACTGACACGTTTGCGGAGGGTTTTTTTTAAGCATATATGATAACAGTGTGCGGTTGCTGTGCCTTTGTTGGTTTGCGCACATCTGTCACAGAGAGCTACAGAAAGTCACACATGGAGCAATGACAGGCCAGTTCTTGTCCTCCTCCTCCTCCGTCCTCAGCACATCACCGCTGTGGAGCCAAACCCTTAAAACCACAGCCTCATTAAAAGTTATATAACAGCTCAACAGATGCTCACTGTGATGGTCCTTTTACCGAGGAGCTCTGCCGCTCCTCAAATGGACACTGATGGATGTCCCTGGAGCGGCTTGATCAAATGATCCCACCATGATCAAACACATGAGGGGAATTCACCTAAAACCTGTTGCGACGCTTACTTTCAGCCTTTCGCAAACAAATTTGGACACAGCAATTAGGGATTACAATATCTGCAGTATGATTACCAGACGTCATGTGAAATATGTTTGCACACCTGCAGATATAGCCCAGCAATAGTTGATGTGACTTTATACGGTCAGCCAGCTTCTCTGGCTCCGACATCATTAGAGAGAAGAGAGATTCAAAGAACCCTTCAGAAACCTGTGATGCCATGCCCACTTTCTCCAGTCGCGTTGTGTTGCTTGGAATGACAGTAAGTCTGCATACCATGTCAACCCAAGTCGTTACTTTAGATTGGGGCTGCCACGGTGGTGAAATCTTTTCACTGGCTAATAAACTTGTGACAACGCCGGCAATACCAGGCACACTGATTTTTTACAGGTAAATAAAAATAACAAGAAGAGATGCTCACTATCTTTAACATTCTGGTGAAGTAGGCTAGTCACGGGAAGTGAAATGTGTTCAGTGAGTTTAAGACCGCTACTGTTTATCAAAAAATGCAGCTGCAGAGCAAAACTAATTTCTCTGCATTTTTGATGGGTAGTAGTTTTATTCAGCTTGTGGGAGTATTGACACAAGAAGGTGTTGTTAGACAGGCTGCACAACTAAAACTAACCAGCTCCCTTTCCCTCTTTAACATTATCAAGATTTTTATTACTATTTAAGTTTAGTACATTTTGTCAAAAAGGCACTTTTGCTTTTCACTTCAACAAATCCTCTACCATCGTCTCGTCGGTCAGCTCTCCTTACTCTCGTTCTGTCACAATGTGAAATGTGACCGCTGCGACTCTGCTGCTGGCCCCACTGCTGCTGCATGGGGTGGAGGCCTGCAGCAGTTTGTACCTGTCAGATCCACCTGTAGGCTAAATATTTACATTTTTAAAAGCAAGAAACAGTTTGGGTGATGGGTAAGTAATGTAATTGGTGTATACCAGACCACAGTGTAACACTGTAACACCGACTGCTGCAGCAAGTCAAGTCATTAATAGGTACTTCTGATTGGTTTGCTCGCTCCATGAAAGCGTCGATCGTCAGACGGACCCTGTATGTTCCTGTAAATGTTACTGCAGACCGACCGGGTCATGAGGTGAGATTTGTAGTGCGGATTCCCCTAAATATCGATCCCTGTGCCCAGTCTCACATGACAAGAAATTGTTCTGAACATTTCAGGGATAAGCTGCATGTATGAGAGGGGCTTATCAGTCGCCCACTGTCTCAGTGTGAGTGCCCATACGACCAGAGCATGTGACCATGTGTGTCCGAGCTAGCATGCATGTGCACGTCATGTGATTCCATGCGCCAAGCACAGGTGGATAATGTTCATTCTTGGAAGGATGTAACTCAGTTTGCCAGAGCAGGAAAAGCAGATTTGACCACAAGGTCACCAGACGGGCCTTTTTTCTCTGAGGAGACAAAGTTCAGCTTGAAAAAAGAAATATGCAGAGGCCCGGGCCCCCCGTTTCTGTAGCCCTGGAGCATATCTGGTGGTAAAGGGGGTGGTGACGGGGTATGTGAGGGAGTATCGGACCATAGCTGCCTGAGTGGTCCAGACAGAGAGGGGCATTGTATGATAGACTCGCACAAAACCACACCACCCGACACCCTCCTGCTCCCTCTCATACTGTACCTCGACGTCTGGCTTCTCTTCATTACACAAGATAACATTAATTCAATATTAAATAAACCTGGAAATGAGGCCTCGTTTGAAGTGTTTCGCCATCTTCCTTCTCCGTTTTCCTTCATATTCCAGCCTGTCTCCTCAACAAAGCCCTCTGCATCCTGTCTTTAACTTTACCCTTTACGTTCCCCTTCACTGTGAGTCAGTCTCTCTTGCTTAACTCTACCTTCTCCTCCATTTTAAATAAACAGCTGCTTCCCAAGACCACCAACCTGCCTCAGTGACACTGTAACCGATCACTTTAATTGGTTTTGGAAAGATTTCCTTTCCTGTTTTGGAAAACCTGAAAGAGCAAGACAGACTCCTGGGCAAGTGAAAGAAAACTGAGCACCTTACCTATTTGTTCATTTACATCAGGGAGCCCGAGCTGAATTTCGACAGTTAAACTTGTCTCCTTGGAAATCCAATATTTAGAATTTATGCAGCACTTTACAAATCTTGGGTTTAGACAGAGAGCCTTGCCTGTGGATTTTATATACAGAAGCTCCGCTGCCAGATGATGCAAGACGGTGACTGTGAGCCAGTGACAAAACCGTCTAGCTGATCCCGACAGGATTACATCACGTCACCTGGCAATCTGCGGACTAGCTCGTGATGCTCGGGGAATCAAAGAGCGAGCATTTCAAATCTCATTGCAAAGCTGTGAGCCACGAGTTTGGCCTTCATGATATTAGTCGTTTTAATTCAAGCGATATTGAAATTGTCACATGAACTCGGCCACCGCTCTCTGTTTTCCTCAACAGCTGTGAGTTGAAATCTCACTTGCATTTGGAGGTCTGGGAATAAAAGCGAGAAAACAAGAATTTGATAGCTTCAACAGAAACCATACGCATATGTGCAGAGTTATACCACTTTTTTTTCCTCTCATTCCAACGCAAATTAAACATTTTCCAACCTGCCGACCGTGGTGAGCTCCTGGCAAAAGTGACTGAAAGACGAGGTGCCAAATGGATGAATGTGAGTGACCTTTTTAGAGGCCTCTTTATACTAATCAGCTTGCTTTTCCCCCTCTCACACATGGTAGTACACACATTGCTCTATTTTGTCACATAGTGTGCCAAAAAGAGCTTTTTGTTTAAGAAAGAAAGCAAAAATTATCAAAACCATGTTAGATCTGGAAGGTCGGAGTCTTGGAGACAGATGAGGCTCGCTCTGGTGTCCGTTGGACCGTCTGACTTTCGTTTCGATCTTTGAACAGTAATTACTGCAGCGAGGTTGCAACATCGACGTCAAGTGAGAAATTCCTGCAAGAGTCCAAGAACGGTTTTAGTCCAACATCTGAAACTACTCTTTAAATAAAAAAAGTGTGAAGGTTTGATAGATTTAACAATCAACAAAATATATTAATCTGACATCTAACTGAGCTCATGTCATAGCCATGAATGCACTGACTATACATAGAGCTACTGATCTATATCAGTCCTTTTTGGGTGTTTCAGTCAACTGTAAACATTGCGGCCTGACCACCGTGACTCAGCCCGGACAGTCACTGCTCACATTTCCTCGTGAAAAAAAATGACTGTGAACATCTTCTGTGGATGCCGTGAAAATATGTCAGACTTTCCACAATATTCTCTTTCTCAGTTTCCTCTGCTGTGCCTGTGGCTGAAACAAGCTGTGGGATTCAGTGAGGTGGAATGCTCAGGCCTTCCCAGAAGTCTCTCTTGATGCTTTTTTCCATTTACATAAAGCAATATTTGGATAACAAATATCAAATGAAGTGTATGAATGATACATGCTAATTCAGCATAAATTCCTTTTTTTTTTATAACGACGCTATTAATTTAGAGCCAAACTCGGCTTTATAATTCATTCTGTTTAGCGGAAGCGTTATGTAACGTGCGGCCACGCGAGGTGGCAAAGAAAAACAGCTGCAGGTGTGAGCAATTTTTGAACGATATGTGCAAAATAAAACTTTACCACGATAAAACAACAAATAACCATGAATGCTGCTTATAGTGCAAATGGTACAAAAATAAATCTTCGCCCTAACGGAACAAGGAAACCTACTCCTAAAATAAAACTTTATTTCGCAGTCGTGGTTTACAGCTCTGGATGAATAAGGATGACTTTCTTTTTCTGAGTGGGTTGCTGCACACTACGGCCGATGACACAAAACTCTGAATATTCTGATGAACTGCATGTGTGATTTTCATAGTTGGGTGGTCCACCACTTCTGTCCAGATAGAAATAAGAACAATTCTATCAGCGTGTTATATTGTCATTGTGAGCATGTAAGCATATTCAGGCCCACCACCAGGCTAAGCATCGTTTGTTTATTTATTCAAAATAGGTTTGTATACATCAGTAACACAGTTGAAAGCGCAATGGCGACATCTTATGGTCAACACGTGAACACATGGCGGGTCTGAGGTCGGGTGTCTTTTTCAACACCAAACACCCCACAAACCACTGCTACTGTCACTACACGCAAACTAAGCTACTTGTGATTGAACATACAGGATGTCACAAAGAAAAGGCCCAAAACCGTGAAGACATTGAACCTGCTGGTTCACCTGTTGACCAGGAGTGCAGCGGCGCAACGTTGGCTGAGCCACGGGTCGATTAGGCAGCTAGCATGGATGCTAGCTCGTCGTCTGCTGCAGTGGCAGAGCAGCCTTCTCCGTGCCGCAATTGGAAACATAGAACCGGCAGATTTAATCGAAATTAGTTGGTGGACCCGAAATTCAGCGGGTGGCTGTACCTGACCAATTATAGTGCGTTTTATTTTGTTTGTTTTGTACAATGTGAAAATATTAACAATAATAAGTGCGCTAATTTCACAGTGGTTTAGTAGTAAAACACCACTATTAAATTCAGTGTTAGATAAGCTATGGCGGTAGCTGTTTTAATAAAGTCAAAGCCGAGTCTGTCGCAGCCACCGCCAGCGGGCAACGCAGGGATCCTCGACCGGAGCTTTTATTGAAGCTCCTTGCACTACTTATAGGCCAAATGTGCTAAACGCTCATGTTGGGTCTCTCCACCATCGCACCAGCATCAATATGGCAGCAAGCAGAACACCACATTGTTTCAAATGTAAATATGTCTCTGATTATAATGAAATATCTATTATGAAATATCCAATAGTTAGCTTGCACTGTTTTCATGTTGTAGGCTTGTCAATCGCTGCAGCATTCGAGCCAGTGATTAATATGGAACATGAAGCCATAATTGGTGGTTTTAAATGCCTTTACTGGCTCCTAAAGCATGAAATTACATACAAATTAATTTTTAACATTGATTTAATGCAAGGCAGTATGGAACCACTCTAAATTCTACTACGTCATGAATCTGTTACCTATAGGGCACTGCCATCAGTCAGTTGCTGGCCTGTGTCAGGCCCCTGTCAAAAAAAAACATGCTTCGCCGC
>OMLP01017616.1:8059-32446 GCA_900302685.1 Spondyliosoma cantharus | reverse complement strand
CTCAGATGGAGATGGCTGTGCTTATGCATCTGTGATATTAAGTCTACCGCTGTGCCTCGGCTATTAGCAAGGGTCAACCCTGCCCACTCTCATTTGAAAATCAAATGGCCCTATATATATGCAGGCCAAATTATTGGACTGTCATTTGGACTTGTGTGATGGGGAAATGGACAGGAGATTGACTCTCACAGATTTGCATAAAAAGCCATTGTGCTGGTCCCCGGAATAGAAAAGAGACTGGATCTATTTCAAATGCATGGCACCATTTATGACACACTGGCACACACATAGAGGCACACATAAATCCGTATGTGCAGACATACAGTAGGTATGGCATTACATACATTCATAGATACGCACCCACACACAATTGTAGTCTTAGATATCAAGTTACCATTTTCCACTTGAGCCCGCGTCCGCCTGTTCCAGACTCAGGCTCTTGATCACTGCGTCCTTGTCTCACTCTCGCAGACAGACTTAAAGAGTTGCTATTCTCTTCAAAAAGGAATGTTCGCAGACACTTCACACTAGATGCTACTTGACTGCAAAATATAGATTTTCGTGTTCTGTCATGGAGACGGATGGTGCAGCCCGCTGCTGAGGGTTCAGCACTGTAAACCTGAATAGACGAGTGAATTCACTTCAGTGTTTTTGCCAGAGAGATTGTCTCTCTGTCTGCCTGTCTGTGTGTCTCTCTCCCTTCATTTTTCAGCAAAGTTGTTCGTTTGTTCTCTCTCTCTCTTTCCCTCTCTCTCTCTCTCTCTGTCTCTCTCCTCTCTCTGCGAGGCAACGAGACGCCAGTTAGTAGATTATTCAAATCGTCTCCTCTTTCACCTGCGTGGAGATTACAATGGAAATCTTTCAGAGGTCCGGGGGTGGTGAAGTGGGGGACGAAGGGTGGCGGCTAATTAAAGCAAAACACAGCAGGTGTGTGTGTGTGTGTGTGTGTGTGTGTGTGTGTGTGTGTGTGTGTGTGTGTGTGTGTGTGTGTGTGTGTATAATCAATATATAATCAATCTGTGTTTCATTGCCCTTTGAGATCTTTAATTTTATATCACTGGTTGCTTTTTATACATTTTAAGATATTTGTTCTCTGCAACTTTTATTTGTGGTGATTCTTGAAAATGAAGCTATCCTGAGAGGAGTGTTTTGTGACAGGAACATGCAGAAGCATAAAAATAGAGCCAGCCTGGAATCAACTCCAAGTGGAGATGAATTGTCAAATGCACTAAGTCTCAAATTGAAACTGCAAAAAGATGCATACTGTCATAGCACATACTGACAAACATTGTAATCATTTGTATAATAAAGATAACACTGTATGGGTTATTGCCTCCTCTTTATTTAGATTTTCCCGATCATGCTTCAAAATAGCAGGGCTGGTGACTGTTAAATACTTGACATTAGTTTTGACTATCCTTGACATATGTGGAGTGTAGATAGTGTGTTAAAACACAAACAAGATCAGTTACCTAACAGCTGAAATAAATGAATTGAGTAAACCCTCAATTGAAATCTAGCAGAACAACCCTACCCTTGATCTTGATCTTGATCTTGATCTTGTGTGTGTGCGTGTGTGTGTGTTTGTGCTGACCTGTGCCTCTCTCTGTACTCTGTAAGGATCCAGTCCATCCTGATAGAACAGCTCATGGTAGTGCTGCAGGTCACTCCAAAAGTTAATTGCATTGTCCCACAGCTAAAACAAAAAGAGAACCTCTGTAACTGTCGTCATCAACTGTTTCACATTCAATTTGAAGAAGTGTGCACGTATAAGTTATCGCTCCACATAATGATTCTATCTAAATTTGCGATTATGATTAAATGTGATGGACTACAGAGAATAAAAGCAGACACAATCCAGCGGCTGCTATTTTACCTGGTTTCCAGATTGTTCACAGAAGTTTGCAAAGTATAAGCCAGCGCACGAGTCAACACAAAGAGCCTGCAACATGATTTCCATTCTTCTGCTGCCCGGTAACTGACTTTTGCTAAAATATAACTGATGATACATACAAAGAAGACAAAGCATTCGATTTAAAAAAAAAAATCCACACAACAACTTTTCATAATCCTCTAATAATTTCAGCTCTGCTTAAAACAACAGCAATACAAATCCTTGATGGGAAAGGACAATTAACTGCTCCATTGTTCCTGGTGTCTGTGTTGTTGCTCTCTTTCCCACCTTAAAACTTTAGTAGTATCATATCGTAAGGCTCGTACCTCTGTTTGGACAGTATGGGGGGACCGGGGCAGGCAGGTATCAGGGCAGAGGCGAGGTAGGGTCATAGAGTTATAATGGGGCTGTATACCTGATGGAGGGCTAACACACCACTCTGTCCACAGCCCTAAATGAGGGGAGTCATTACCGTCTTCCTGAACACACTGGGACGTCCAGAACCGCGGAGCCCTGTAGGATATTTATACAAAGACTTAACTATAAATGCAAAGTTGCTGTACTAAGCTTATGTAGGATGCAACTCAAAGTGTAATGTCTGTTACATTAAAAAGCTTTTCATATGTATGGACACACAAAACACTATTAATAGACACTGGACACAAATACAGTCTCTATGAATAACATCAGGGAACTTGCATACTGTGAGTTGTGAATCTCACCAGTAGGACAGCAGTGACTCAGTGAGGATGGGCTGAACTGAGTGCAGTTTCTCCTCTGTCCAGCAAGGGGAGGTAGTCAGTTTAAGTCTGGAGAGCAGCTCCACATTTAAACTGCTCCGGCTGCTGCTCAGCAGGTACCAGCTTCGCATGAGGACTAAATACCTGATCAGCATTACAGTACAGCACATATTACATAATATTGCCTCTTCTTTACACTACATTACACTTCTATCAATACATTTTTTTTAAAATATTTCTTGTTTTATTTTTTTCATAGCTGCAGTTGCCATCCAAAATGCTATGAGTTCAATATCAAAGTATGACTATTAAACAGATCCTCTCAGCTTTTGCATTAACAGTAAAAAAGACCAAGTTCAGTTCGCCAGAATAACAAATAGTTTGTTTTATCATGTTGTAATGTTTACCTGTTCTTCCGCTCTCTGTTCTGCATGGCCTGCAATCTCTCTATATCCATCCACAGAATAAACAGCTTCCATCCTGGCGTTCCTCGCAAAAAATCCTTGAAGTCATCCAAGCCTAGTCTACTGCCATGGCTACAGGCACCATGGCAACAAATATCAATTACATTTTCCTGGTCTGTGCCCCTACTCCCAACCTCCCAGTTCTTCTTAAACCAGTCTGTTTTTTCTTCTTCTCCACCCCCCCTCTCGCCTTCTTGAACTTTATCTTTCTTCCCCTCCAATCTTTCTCTGCGAACTGTACATTCACCGTATCTATCTGTGCAGGCACAACTTGTCTGGTCTCCTGACTTGTTGAAATAATCACAGGTGTTAGTTTGGCTCTGTCCATCCACCATGTTCAGTGCACTGCTAAGCACCTGGTCAACTACTTCAGCAGCCAGGTACTCCAGCTGTAGTTCAGAGGACTCATAATTCTGGCAACTGGACACTTTGACACATTTGTCCTCTGAGTTGCCAGTTGATGGCACTGTTTGCAAGCTCTGGAGTTCCTGGGTTTTGTCACCAAATGTTCTGTTGACACGTTCCTTCTGGCCAGACGTAACCTGAATCCTCATAGACCCTGAACAGTAAAGGCAGATAAGACATTATATTAATAACTTGACTTCAGCATGCACACATATACGGAACACAAAGATACGCAAATAGTAAGCACTCCAGTATGTACCTTGTTTTTGTGAAATCTTCTCCTGAGAATGTGAGCAGGTTAGCACCTTCGCGGCATTGTTGTTTTTTACGTCAAATTGGGAGGAAAAACGCAGTTGTGGAGCTGACAGGGTGGTTCGACCCGAGCTGCCTTTCCTCCTCTGGACACAGAAGTTTAGTTCCCGCTGAAACAGCAGCTTGGCTAGTCTGAGAATTACCAGAATAAAAAGCCTGATACACTATAGGTCACAGGATACACAAGCATGTGTTCTTCCAAATGCATTCACTAAATAATTACTGAAATTTACAAACTTGGCTATTGTTATCACTATCACTTCTACTATGTGTAGGTTGCAAGTAAGCATGAGTTATCTGATCAGTGCAGGGATGTGGCCGGAGGACCTCGCGCAAGTTGCATCAGGAATAAGATTAGACTATCCTCCCCTGCTGATAGACTACAACAGGGGGGGATGGAGGGCAACGATCTGGGACACAATCACAAGGATTCCAAGGGGCCACACAATAACCAAACTGTACTGCAATAGTGCTAGAGGTGAAAACTTAAATGTGTTAAAGTCATCATTGATTGAATCAAATCACCGTTTAACCTAGGTTATTAAGCAAGTATTGTAAGTAAGCTTGTAAGTAAAACTTTAACTTTAATGTAAAACATGTTATAGTAATACCGGGACGTAAACAACAACAAAAAGATCAAAATCAATGCAAAATGCAGGAGGTAAACTGTCTGTTTTGTATGTATAGTAGGGTACAAAAAGAAAACTGCCCAGCTCTTGCGGTACCTGTATTCATGGTAGCAGTCGCTTCGAAGGAAAAAGGGCAATCTTTCTTTCACGATCCACTGAATTCCTTGCTCTCTGTCCAGGCACTGCAAAGGTCAGAGAGACAGATTCTAGTCAACCCTCTTAAACTACAGCACAGGTTTCTGCTCATCGTCTTCAAAACTTAACATGTCAAACTATTGCATTCCACATAAAGGAATTATTCTCTTCTTACACAAACAGTGTAATGGTTGTCTACTGGAGGGGTTCTGGACAGTGGTGTCGGGTCACCAGTAAGGAGCTTGGATTTGCTGAGGTTCAGGACTGATCTGATTCTTTTGGAGACAAACTCGGCCGCTCCCTTCTCCACCTCAAACAGCCCGGTGTCCTGGTTGTATATCAAAGACTCTGGGAAACACTGGACAGAGTTGTAAGGATATAAGATCTAGGTGCTGAATCTTAGCAATCACCAACAAGGATATAAGAGTATAAGAGTTTTATTAGAAATAGGCTACATCTGTAAATTAGGACTACTTTACCGGCAAGCTTAAGAAATCATTGAAGAAGTGAGTCAACACATCATCAGAGGCCAGAGTGTTCTCCTGCATGGAGACAAAACAACATTACGCTACTGAAAGAGGCAGACATTCAAAACCACTGAGATTGATAATTATGAAATGTCAGTAATCAAAACTTATACTCACAAAATTGGCAGCTGTAAGATGGGGTAACTCTGTACACAGACGAAAGGACTAAGTTACCAACATTAGCTCCATAATTTAACTTGAAGTTTCTTAAAAGTACTCTTACCTGTTGAAATGAATCCACACATAATTTGTTTCAAAAATACAAATGCCTGTATAGTATATTCAAACTGGTAGCCAAGAAAGTTGAGCTAGTCCGTCACATTTGAACATTCAGCCAGCCACAAAACCTCTCAGTGTAATTACAGACACACTGCAGGTTGCTATGGAAGTGGCCTCATTTTCAAAACACAGGGGGCGGTAAAAGTTTAACTAGAGAAGACCAGAGAGAAACGTATGCAACATTGTTTCTTGTTGAAGTTTGAGAACCAAAAATGATTTAATACTAAATTATTCACAGAATTGACATTACCATTACCATCCCAGATTACTTTCATGAAGTGAAAAACTTCAAATTAGAGAATTACATTGTTGCATTTAAGAAAAGGTAAGTATAAGGGCAAACCACTAGAGGGCAGCAAACACTAACAAATGAATTCATACAAATAAAGACACTAAAGACTCAGGCCAAAATGGACCAATTATTTCACAAATGAGACAAGGTAAAAAAAAAACATTCAAATTTATTTTAAAATCGCTTTGAAATCACAATGGTAAAAGCTCAAAATCTCAGGAATTTCAAAAAATAAACATGTACAGTTGATCACTGTGTAGGGAAAAATACATCAACAGGAAAATTTGGTCATCGTACTGCTGGTGAGACTTCCTTCACATTCATTATTAAAAACACACAAGTAAGAACTGTGTTGAAAAAGAAAAAAAAAAAATGAGGTACAGTATATAGACAGGCACAAAGACACATTGATAAGTACAAAAGTTGTTCTCATGAACTGGCTCCAAATCAGTTTCCTTATTGCTAAACCTCGTCCTCTCCATTAGGCAGAAAAAAATACTAAAGTGACGTTGGCATTAGAAACAGGAATACAGATAACTTTCTGTTCATAGTCTCCTCACATTTCGCTTGCTTTGAGCACTTCCTGGAAGAAGTATATCCTTCTTGCGACGGCCTGCAGACTGACTGCCACACTCTCTGGAGCCATGGAAAGCACATAAGCAGGCTGTGCAAAACTGGAAGCCACAGTCAGCATTGCTGCACACACCCTCCCCTTTCACTGAGTGACACCTTGCAGGATGCTGACACTGAGGGCAAGCCTTCAAGCATTCATCGCTGAAGAGGGTTTTAGCAACCTGAAAGAAAAAAATATTTTTTAATTTACAATAAATGTTTATTGTGAACTAGACATCATCCTCCACTGAACTGAATCGGAATAAATTCAACTTAACAACTCAGTCTAATAAATCCAATTACAACATAATTGTTTTAAGAAAAATCAGTGTTACTGTTGTCAGACTCACTTCTAGAAATTTTTCCCGCTTACTGCTGCTGCCGTGCTGTAATGGGGTTAGAGTACTATTTCCTGACTGCGGGGTGCAGAAGCTGAAGGATCTAGACTGTGCCTGCACCGTATTCAGGGCCAATCTCGTCACCAGTGTGAGTCTGGTCTCTGCATCAGGGACATGGACAGCACCACCAAGCTAAGACAAGACAAAAGCACAACGTTAGAAGCTGATTCCAGCCATTAGTCACCAAGTCTGATCCACATTGACACAATCAGTCTGATGTTACTTTGCACTGAATCACTTCAGACAACTGCTCTCTGACATTATTTTTATTTACAGCACTAGAGCCATCAATGTTTTTATCTTATGCTTGAGGCAGTCAGCAAAATTCACAGTGCCCTAAGCGTCACCTGTATTCTGATAAGACTAATATGTCACTGGCCAGCCATTAGCAATAGTGACCAATATGGCAAACCTCCTACCTCAACAGCAGCCGCTTCACTCAGGTGGTTTCTCCTCCTAAAACTAGCTCGCTTGTCTTGTTGGATGATTTCATTCCAGCTCTTGCAAACCTGACCACACCTGCCAAACACAAAGAAATTCATGCATGAAACCATTTTTAAGTTATTATATGTTGTATGCAATCTACAGTATTATGTAGCTTGTATGATTATATTCATTTATTGATATATAACTTAATGCTGTAGTCACAAGTGATAATTAACAGTTCAATGAGTGAGAAATGGAATTGGGACGCAACTTGATCTTTGAGAAGTAGGATGGTGTGCCGAGTTACACAGTAGATGTAACGAAACATAAAAGTAGTTTACATTTTACTTTGTATATAATTATGAGATCTGAGTGTGTAAAAAACATGAGCTCCTCACCTGCAGATACTTTCAGAGGTCAGGTGGCTGAGGATAACAGCAAGAATGTGCCTAAGGCTCCTTTTCTTCAGCTCTGTGAGTATATCCACCTTCCCCAGGCCCATCTTCCTGCCGATAAGCCCTGCCAATGGCATTGTGGTCCTGAACAACTCTGGGGTCTGGGTCAATGTTGCTGTTGACTTCAGCTGCTCCTTCAGGCTTGGACTTTGGCCAAAAAACATCTGGGCTTTCTGCTGGATCATAGCATGAATTAGCTGCAAAGCTGGAGTCAGGGAGAGGTTGACTGGGGTTGTCCTGCGAGGAGTTACATCTGAGTTGGCAGGACCTGTGCTAAAAGGTGTCATTTTTTCTGACTTGATAGTACTCACTCTTAGTGGGGTGGCATAGTCTTGTTTTGCCAAGGCCAAACTATCAGAGGTCACGCTATTACCACCTTTAACAGAAACAACTTGGTGAGGCGTGGCACTGTCAGCAAAAACTTCATCTTCTTTGCTGTGTTTGTGGCACTGATGAATATGTTCATGCTTTCTGTCTGTTGGGTCTTCCTCAGACAGAGAGCCCCCTTCTTTAAGCGTAGAAAGTCTGTGCTGACGCTGCATACGGGAGCGCCGCCTTGTCTCAGACAGATTTGGGGTTTCACAGTTTTCTCTGGAGGCAGAGAGCAGCTCTTGGAATGAGCCATCGTGGTCCAACGAGGAGTCTTGGGATTTATCAAGGGTCAAGGAACTAAAACCACTGTCTTCACAAACAGACCTGCACCAGGGTTACAAATTCATAACAATAAATACAGGAATGGTTTCTGATAATGAAGGTATTCAATTTACAACTAAATTTAATAATCATAAATGTATTAATTTAGAAAGTAAGAAAAAAAAACACATACCTGATGTATTTGGGTGTATGTGTGGAGGATGGTGTGTACACGACACTTGGGCCGTCATACAGGTTATTCGCTACACCTCTGACTGGTGTTTGAGAGTTATCCTTAGAGGAGGTAGGCAAGAATTTGCTAAAGCATGGAGTCTCAATATTAATATGATCAGAGGCAGAACTGCTCTCAGTGAATTGTGCATCTGAGAGTGAAACTCTTCTCTCAAAACTGGAAAGGTGACCAGAGTTGAGTTTACCATCTTCAAGAGTGGAGGTCCTGACTTGCATGAAGAGGAGGCGACGTTTTCTACCCGACAGCAGCAGATCCTGCTCCAGCTTTGAAGTGCTTGATGTCAAAGACCCTGCAGTGTCTACAGCGTCAAACGACGCACTGAGCCAGTGTTCAGACCTGACACCAACTGAGGATTCAGTCCTTCTGGTGCATGGTGATCTCGTGTGGTCAGTTTTGACGGCTGTGGTGGGTCTGCACATTAGAAGTCTTTGTCGCAATGAGGAGTCTCTTTTAGGGGTTTCACACCAGGTAAGTGCTGCTGGCCGCTGTATTTCCCTGTAGTCCTTGCTGACATATCTCACTGGTTCTCTGCTCCTCTCCTTAGGTGTGACAAAAAGCCTGAGGTTCTCTTTAGGCGTTTCACTAAACTCTACCGAAGATGAAGAGCTACTGGAGTCAGCTCCACTGATGCTGGGTGGGCTGTGGAATAAACCCGAGTATCCACTGTCAGAGCAGTCATCATAACGGTTCTGGCCTTTGCAGCTTTCAAGGAAGATGTTTGATTCAGGAGTGCACTGCATTTTCCTCCTCCTGTGTGCACTTTTTGCCCCAGCCACAATAAGGACCAAATGATGATGATGTCAACTGACCTGTAGACAACATGAAAGTAATGAGTGAAACTACTCAAGGACAATTTAGCGGCAAGAACTGTGCATGTCAAACGATACATTATGACTTCAAGAGGGTAAAAATCCACGAGAATAGAGCTAACCTAGCTTAAATGTCGCCAGTGTCGGCCATTATTTCTACTGCATCATGTAGGACTCACTTTGTGATAAAATAGATGAGCCAGTTGATAAAGTTTAAAGTTAAAGCGTCTTTTCAGTCGTTCTCACCGTATTTACGATAAGTATTAGTTGGTCAAACACAAATTGACAAAGTAGGTCAGCTGGTTTAACGCCAAACGTTCTCAGCTGTTTCATTAGCGTTGCTATGAGAGCGCCTGTTGTCGATTTAAATCCCCCCGTTGCATGCTCTGTGATGCCGCTTTAAAGTGAGCCACAGCCGCCAAAACGAGAACCTACCGACAGACAGACAGACAGACAGACAACCTCGGGGATTTATACCAAGTGTCAACAAGGGGCCGTGCGACTCCAAGACCTTTTTTTTTTTTTAAGATACCGCCAGTTAAACTATGAGAAATAGCTGAGATAACAGTAATTATTTGACAATTCAAATTCGACCGCGTTGCCCGCGAGAGGACCAAAAATAACGCCTTTACCGTGTACAAAAAAAAGCACAATTGTTTCATAAACGTAAATCCTGAGAAAAGAAAGTATAATATAGTTAACTGAATTTAAGACTAAACGTAGGATAAGTGTCTTATTTTGCATCCAAACTCATCGAGACGCCGTCACCCACCCCCAGGTTACAGACATCCGCAATTAGCTTGATGTGAAAACACCTGTGTCACCTACCGAGTTAACTTTGCTATTAGGGTTTCATACCGAGGCCAGAGTTAGAAAAAATGTGTCTGCTAGTTGTTACGTTATGTCTATGTGGATTTTTTTTTTTTCCCCCACACACCTAACGTTAACTGACACATTGGTGACTTATCAGTGTAACGACGTTGGCCTCATGCCACCACAAACACCGCAAGGCGTGCCACACACTGCCAGCTGGGTCGTGAATTGAAAAAGAAAAACATAGCCGAGTATTTAGCATTAAACATATAATTATGTTACAAAATAAATACTCACTTCTAGATTGAACTGGGCAACGTAAAGGCCGTGGACTCGGCCGGAAATGTTGTTTCCTTAGGCTCAGTTGTAGACCTCTGCTCGCAGCCCCCTCCTTGTTTCTGATTGCTACATGTTCCTCTACAGGCAACCAGCAGCCACGTTTTCAAATTTGGAGCCCTCTGTTGACGGTGTCACGTGTTTCCGCTTTGGCCTGCAGCCTCCTTCCGTGTGTGGTTACCATAGTAACAGACCCAGACGAGCGTTTGGGCGAGCAGCAGCAGGTGAAGTTACTTTAACAGCATTAAGTTAAGGTAAGAGCTGCATTTCAATTTCCTAAACGAAAATTTGGTATAGTCTTGACGTTAAGTCCTCGAATACGAACATATAACTCACATTTCATCACATCTTGTAGAGCTTACGCTATTCGCGGTGACGTTGGGTTAGCTATTTTTCGTAAGCTAACACGTTATATCCGTCTTTCAGACCAACTGCTATTAAAAGGACCAAACACTGTTTGACATACTAACTGTGCAAACTGACATTCTTCCCAGTCATGAGTGCAGATGCAGTGTCCTCTCTTCAATATCAGTCCACCACTGGTGACTACAGCGGGAAGGTCCCTGTGGAGCACCTGGACTATGAATATATTGAAAAATGCAAAGATGTAAAATACCTGGAAAAGATCTTGAGAGTACTGAGGTAAAAGTCACACTGACCTTCAGGCATGAGGAAGCCAACTGATTTTGTATTATCATCAAATATTCTATTTACAATGTTGGTGAACGTTTTTCAGTCTTCTCATCATTGGAAAAAATGTATTAGCAATATTGAAAATAGATTATACACTACAGATTACAAAATTATAATAGAGCAAACACACTTAAATCTGATAAACCTGACTGTAAAGATTGCTAGGAATTCATCTTAATTATTTCATAATATTTGACTTTGTGTAAAGGTCAGGCGACGAAGGCATTTATCCTCATCTGATCAATTTCTGCGAGAGTCACTTGGAGAAACTGAACCCAAGGAGCCGAGCTCTCAGGAAGAACAACCCTGTGGCCACAGCAGCCAGCCTCTCTAAAGATGAGTGGGGCCAAATTGTTGATGAGTTGAAGGTATGCTACTCGTTATTGTATAGTTTTGTGTGTTTTGTAGTCAATCCTGTTTAATACCACCTCTCATCTTATGTGACTGATTCTCTTAAAATAAATCGTAAACATTTTTGATACTAAATAATAATTATTTTACAGATGTGGCAAGAAGAAACCAAAAAGACTGAGACCTCACTAAAACAGCATTCAATGTTCGACGATGAAGTGAACAAAAATATACCACCTGTAAGAGGTTCCAATTGCTCCGTTCCGATAAGTCAGGTAAAAATTCTCCGGCAATGTTGGAACATAAGCATGAACATACATGTGTGTATATACAAGAAAAGTACTAAAAATGAAGTCTTATGTCATCACAGACTTTACTTCCAAATGAAAAGAGGAATTCTTCAAAACACACTCTCCCACGTGATTATCGAGAATGGGACAAGTGAGTCACTTCATCTCTACATTTGTCTATTATATTCAGAAGAAAGAGCACTCTGTTACAGCAGCTGCAGGCACTGTACATAAAAGGGTCTACATGTTTAACTTTGTAAAAGGCCTTAGCTTTGCCTCTTTAATTACAATGACACAGATGCTGTTTCAGAGCTTTATTTGCAGAATATCTTCCTTTACGTAATTATTCTGTATCTGTATCTTCCCAGGCTTGATGTGGAAAAGGAATGTGAAAGAATTGATGGGAATGTCACTAAAAAGGATCCACCTGTCATTATAAACAACGGACGACCTAAAATCAAGACTAAAGTTGATGCTTCATGTAATGTATTATGTATTATGCATGCCATATTTGCTTTATGGTTATGGTGGCACATTGTATGTGCTCCAGTTTTGTGGGTATGTGTCTGAAATGTCTGGCCTCTACAATATATCCAGTGCTGACACAACAGGAGAAGCTCCTTCTGACAAATCGTGAAAAGGACAAAGGCAATGAAGCTTTCAGAGCAAACGATTATGAGGAGGCCATTGCCTACTACTCCAGGTCAGGCTCTTAAAACAACTCACTTATTATAGAAAGCAGTTTACATTTCTGAAATGGTTTATGTTATGTTGCCAGGGATTTAATTAGACTGCTGTCGTTCATTCAAGTCTTATTTAATTCCCATTTTTTATTTTGTGTTTGTCCACTCACCTCTTATAACCCCTTATAAATAAAGGTCTGTTTTTTTTCTTGGCCTTCCATTACAGAAGCCTTTCTATTATACCAACTGTGAATGCATTCAACAACAGAGCCCAGGCAGAGATCCACCTCAAGCACTGGCACAGTGCTATGAGAGACTGCCAGAGGGTACTGGAGCTGGAGCCAGGCAATATTAAAGGTGCTTTCCTTTTATGCACAGTGGCACTTTTGTGGAGTTAAAATGCATGTAACTAAGAATATAATTATTACGCTGGCATCATTTTACCTGAAAAACCAGTTACTTTTGTGATGCCTCTTTTTTTGAATTTCCTGTATGTTTTAATGGTAGCTTCAATGTATGTAATGTACTCTATGTGATTTATTTATTTTTTCACCATCAGCCCTTCTACGCCGTGCCACTGTGTATCATCACATGGGCAACTTCCAAATGGCTACTGCAGATTTGAGGATTGTACTGACAGAAGAGCCTCAGAACGCTGCAGCCACTGTAGGTGATATAAGTTAAATACAAGTAGTCTTTTTCCACCAGGTGTCACTGTATTTGTTTGAGCTCAGGTACTTATAAACAGATTGCAGCTGCTACAACGTATTAATAAAATCATATGTAGTCTCTCAATACTGTCAATAGAGAGTGATGTAGCTTTTATTTCGTGTTAGATGATGTACCCAGGATGAACTTTGATTTGTCACCCTGACCACATTGTTTGTATATGTTCTAATAATGTACTATATACTAGGATTTGAATGTACTGTAGGTGAATGGGTGGCAGGAATGTTCCACAAGTCATTCCCTGTAGCTCAGTAGTATATAGCTGATTGGAGCATCAGTAAGTGTTTCACTTTGGCTTAATTACTGAACCAAATACATACAAAAATATGCTTCAAACCCTGAATTTAAGTATTTTAATCACATAAAAGTGATCCATCTTATTTTGATACATAGGTTTAGTGTTATTGTTTGCATTTAATGCAGAGTTTTTCTTTCATGTTGAGTCAATGTGCATTAATTAACTAGATGTGTGATTTATTGCAGGAGTCAAGATAACCCATTTTAAATGCATTACTTTAATGTGTCAAACTTGAACTATAAACACTGAAATAAACACATTATTTTTATGTAGACATTCCCCTTAACTTTATAACTACTATTCAAAAAATATAAGGTTTATTTTGCATTAAGTTAATCTAATCACACTCAGTTATTGAATATATTTACATTGACTCATGGTAGAAAACTTTGAATTAAATTAACTTAAATTGGAAATTTCACATGTAATTAAAATACCTAAGATCAATATTCTAGGCTTTTTTTGTGCAGGACTGGGTTTCTACTGTTGACAAATTCGAATGTGTGAATTATTTTTGATATAGAAACTTCTGTCCAAAACTGAGAAGAAGATGAAGGAATGTCAACCAGAGCAACGCAAAGGCAAAAAAATCCTCATCCAAGAAGTAGAAGAGGAAGACGACAACAGTTACGATGAGAGAAAAGCCGAACAGACTGGTGAGATTGTTTGAACGCCTCTATAATGAATATTTATATCCATTTATATCCTGTGACCATTTATAATTCCTCAAATCCATCCAGAAATATATCTAAGGTCGATTTAAATGTGGCGTTCTCTTAGCTATATTTAACATAACGCTGACAGCTTTTTAAATCAGCATGTGTTATCTCTTCTGTCTAAAGCAGCATTTTGCAGTTGTTTATAGGCAGTACATTGAAAGAAAAAAACTCTCATTCTCTGTTCATTAATACTGATTCTTAAATTAAAAACTCACAACCAAATAAAGCACCTAGTTAGGTAAATAGCTCTGTGGTAGGTTAAATGAGTAAATTTGCTTTGTTTTACAGTAGAATTCAACAAATATATTGACTTGATTGACACTATCTGCAAACTTTAATATAATACAGAAATACAAGTGTGGATATGCAAGAGATGCACCTGTCAGTCTGCTAATCGATTGAAAGAAAATTATTTGCCAACTATTTTGATAATTGATTCATCTTTTAAGTCTTTTTTTCAAGCACACGTGTCAAACGTTTGCTGTTCCAGCCTCTCAAATGTTCTGTTGAAATTTGAGAGGCTGGAAATATTTTCTTTTTCATTTGTGATGGTAAATAAACAGTCTTTGAGATTTAGACTGTTGATTTGACAAAAGAAGCAATTTTCTGGCTGTCACTTTGGGCTCTGGGAAATTGTGATAAGCATTTTTCACTTTTTTGACATTTTATGTAGTGAACTATTGTCAATTAATTATGAAAATAGCCACATCCCTAGGATACACACTGTATGACAGCCAGTAAACAGTTGTTGTTCAGAAATGCAAAATATTCTTTTTTTAGATAGTTTAGAATCAGAATCAGAAATCCTTTAATGTCCTGCAGACGGAAAAATGTGTTCGTCACAGCAGCAACAGAATATTACGGAACAAAGACCAATAGCAAAAATGAACAATATAATTAAAAAGGGAAGAAATAGAATAGATGTATATACATATTTACATGATGTAGTACAAAAGACTAGATTTTCCAAAAGAGGAGAGTTATAAATTGTCATTCCTAATTCACCAATTTTAAAGTATCCTTATCAGAAATATTTTTACATTACGTTTTCATTTTACAAACGTGTGGGCTGATAAAATATCTCTTTCTCAAATGTCGATAGTTGGCCTCAATAAGTTAGTAATGGCTTCACTAGTTTGTGTTTTCAACACAGCACTGAAATTTAAATGTACTGTAATTCAGACTTGCTGAATACTGTAAATATTCAGTATTTTGTGAGGAAATGTGTATTTTTACTCCATATGTATCATGACTATATATTGGTGCTTGATTTAGTCCACACTGTCGCTCTCTTGCTATAGGATTTGCCCTCTAATACACTCATTATTTCAAATCTGAGGAAGCTTCAGCAATTCTGGTCATAATAGGCCAGTCATTTTCATCATAAACCCTTCTGTCTGCCTGTGCTATAGATAGAGGAAACTCCCCCTGTTCCCCTGGATAACGTGACATACTGCCTGTGTTAGCCGCCCTACCCCCACCCAGTACTTCTGTAATTCACTGGTGAGAGCGGCTGCTTCCTGGAACTCCCCCTTTGAAGTGGCTCTGTCATGTGTGTCCAACCCTCCCCCACTGTGATGTAACCACTGACTCCTTCCTGTGGGTGTGTCTCCCCCTTCGCTCTGTGTCTCCCTCTGCCTCTCCCTCCCTCCCTCTCCCTTTTCCAGCTTGTCCGGTTGAACCTAGCCAGCCTGTGGGAGGGGAGGAGAGCTCAGCCGCTCCTGCTGAAAGGGGAGACATGGGAAACGCTCAAAAAAAGCCCCACGGCAGAGGGGACGGGGGTCCACACAGTGAGCACAACAACCCCCCTCATGGACACTGGAGGAGCAAAGGAGGCAACTCTGACAAGTACAAAGTCACGCAGGAAAAGGTAACCAATGGAACGAGCAAGAGGGGCTCGACAGCTTCAGTCCAGGCGGATCAGAGCAGCAGCGGTAAGGGGACTTCGGTTGGAGGAAATGCAGGGGAAACTGTCAACCTTGATGCTCCATGTGGAGCCCTGCCCCCACCTCTGTCCCGGCTAAAGAATGAGGGAAACCTGCTGTTTAAAAATGGACAGTTTGCCGATGCACTGGAGAAATACTCACTAGCCATCCAAGGCTACACAGATTCAGGTAGGGTGCAGGAGTCATTACAGTATGTGCTATTCTTGTTATTATAGTCTGAGGTGGCTGGTGGTAGCTTAGTCATTAAGTGTGTAAGGTTTTGGTTTGTGTATGACATTGGAAAGAAGGTAATGATGTGCCTCCATGACAGTAAAAAGAACATTTCTACTTACATCAGTGTGTTATAAACATGCTGGGACTTGTAGCAAATGGCCCATAGTTTAACTGACAGATGTTTCATCAACAGTCACACCCGTATATGAATAAGTATTGTCTTATGGTGTTTACTCGTCAAAGCTCATAGAGCTGTTTCTTCTACCTTGCCATTGCATTTGTAAATCAAAGGCCATGACCTTGCAGTCGTCATGCTAGGGCTCCTATTTAATTGGTGTGTTATTTAACACAATGCACCAAAAAGGATATTTTCCGTAAGAAACATGATACCTAAACAACAGAATTATTATTATTTAACCCAGAAGCAGTCCACATTAGTGCACATATAGTTTAAAAACAGTAACAAACATGTCATTATTCAGGAGTTCAAATGTTGGGCTGTTTGTTGGTGTATTTAGAGATTTGACCCTACAGCAATGCGTCACAATGTGGCTGTTGTGGACAGTGTTTCTGTTTTAGCCTCAACCCGGCACTAAGCCTCTCAGCTCAGGTCTGTCCGGGTCACGTGACCGCTAACCACTCACTGTGAAATTGAATCTGTGGGACTGCAGCTATAAATCTCACGGAGATGGAGAAAGTGAGCGATTGATGGAGGGAGAGAGAGTGCTGCATGTCCGGCCCATCCACCATCAAACATACTCTCTCTGCCTTAATGTACTCACTAGCCAGTGTACTACTGGATGTGAATATGACTGGAGATAGGCATCATCGTCTGACAGACGTAGGGAACATGTAATGCAGACAGACAGCTGCAGAAATGATAATATATTGTATAAGCCCCTTTAAACCTCTTAAACACACTGTGTCACAGTTGACTGTCATAAAGGGACGCTTCCAAAACAAAACTCTAATGGTCTTTGACAGGGTCTCAAAGTCGTGTCAGTATATAAATGCCCTAGTTTATAGCGTTAACATAGTGTACATGCTCTACTGTCACAGTATCCTGTCTTTGCGTGAGCAGTTGCTGAGACATCATCGTCATCACTTCCTCACTGTGTCATCATCCATAATCTGATTTCATCTGATGAGGTGGCATGCTAAGCTGACTGTATTTAGTGTCGCTATGTCTGTAATATTCATGATATGCCAATCTGATTTGACTGCGTCAGTGATAATGATGGTGTTTGAAACTGAGTGAAATACCTGTTAGGAAAGTGGAGAGAATTACCAATACACCGTGTGCCGTCCATCTGAGCAACTCATTGAACTTTCCGGAAGAAAATATCTTATAAGTGGTTTGATCCGCTTTTCCATAGTACTCATTTACTTTGTGTCTGTCCAACTTGTCAGCCCTGGAACTCGCTGTGCTACTGTGCAATAGTAGGATGTATTGATGGAAGACAAGGCCTTCTTCCTGCTCTAGGTCCCAGCAAAGAGTTTAAGGAACTTGTATTATCCTGTATGGAGTCCAGATTATTACAAGTTTCAGTTAAAAATATTCAAGTTACACAAATTAGAAGATCAATGAACATACAAGCACAAACAACTGTTGCGTGTGCCAGTGTAGCTTTAAAGTAATCCTAATGTCAGGTTAGTTCTTTAAAATTAAGTGGTTTTGAAAGTCAAGTTCCTATGATGTTGCAACAATACAAGTTCTTCATTTAGTCAGCAGGGCACCCCATCATTGCTGCACACACGTTCACAGCAAAAAAGGTAATATTTGACGGACACTAAACTTTTAACCGAAGCTTTAGCAAATACAGACTTGCTCTTGTTAAAGCCTCACCTAGGCCAGCCAAGAGGTTCTTTGAAGCCTTATTACAAGGGCCCAGACGATTTTTTGGGAGCCATTGTTGATAGCAATGTGAAGGAGTAAAAAAACTATATATTGATACATCGGCCAATATCAATTGTGTTTATCACCTCTTGTGATAAAGATATGTATTGAAGGCAGGACATTTTACATTTAAACAAAAAGCTTTATTTTCTAAAATGATATCGGTGCACTAACACAGTTAACTTAAATGAGAATTTAACAATTGTACAACAAAAGTACAACAGTCGGTTAAGTTCAGAAAATGTCATCACTATACTGTAATGAAGCCTTTAAATCAGGAGAAGACATCAAAAGCCAAAGAATATAACGAAATCTGAAAAAAAGACAGTACTTCTCATAGTCAGTCTCATATCGCAATATCAATATAATATCCATATATTGCCTAGTCCTTATCCCAAGCATCTTTTTCTGCATTTTAATCTAAAATGAAATATCTATGATATCAGTGTGTATTGGACAACAAATATTTCCAACACATTGACCAAACAATACATCAGTCAGTCTCTAGTTTTTTACAGATTTTACAGATATTCTATGTAACAGTTCCAGTTTCTGAGTATTATGCATGTTGTATATGTGATTTTCTTATTGTGATAACCTTTTTTTGTGCAGGGCTTGATAGTCCAGAGGATCTATGTGTTCTGTATTCTAACAGAGCAGCTTGCTACCTGAAAGATGGCAACTGTCAAGAATGCATACAGGACTGCACAAGGTGAGAAAATGTATTTACTGATGTAACGTCGTGTGTATACGTGTAGCGAGAAGTAATGTTAGCAGTGAGTGTCAACCTATGTTCGCTGGTTCTTATCTTAAGAACTCAACACGCCTTTCTAATTTCTCATAGACGGTGTGTTGTAAGGGATTTTCATTAATCTCTTAAGAAGTTGTTTTATACGCAGCAAACTGAGGGAACCACCCATGGGAAAGCCTTTAAATACTTGGTATTTGAAGATGTTTGCTTAAGGTCCGACTTTGAGGACAAACAAGAAAATGTGTTTTTTTGACAGTTTATTCACACATACGTGACGGTGCACATAATAAATACAGTACAATAAGTCTACTTCGAAATGTGCTACATATATATAGATTTCCAATCCAGACCTACAGTACTCTCAGAGAGTAGCATCTATAGCAGAGGCAGCAGACTTGATCCTTTGCTCCTGTCTCACCTCATCTATTTATACCAACCAGAGCCCTGGAGCTGCAGCCATTCTCCCTCAAGCCTCTCCTGCGCCGGGCCATGGCTTATGAGTCCCTGGAGCGCTACCGTAAGGCCTATGTGGATTACAAGACCGTCCTGCAGATAGACATCAGTGTGCAGGCAGCACATGACAGCGTTAACAGGTATAAGCCTTGTAAGCACTTCCGCTGAGAGGCTGCAGAAGGCAGGGAGACATCACTACTGAAACACACAAATGACTGAATTAGTTTTAACATTCATATTCACCCTTTTGAATGGTGTCATCAGCAGCACAAAGCCAACAATTGTGCCCATGGCACTGTAACATATTCCAATGACTATGGTTTTACTAGAGATAAGGAGATTTTATTGAGTTTTATCAATCAATATAACATTATTTATGTGATTTAAATCCAGAAAAGTGCATTATAACATAATTAAATAAATGAAATAAATAAGCAGGCAAATTCTAATAAGTGGCCAACAGATTTAGCTGGTGTTCAAAAGCAGCTCTAGCACCAGGCTAATTATGGCTGTCAGAGTGCATGTCCTCCCTCTGTTATGCAATAGGACTCTTACCTGGCTGCTTTGTGTTCAGGAGTACCAGAGGGTGGAAGTCCATGACTCCACATACTATAAAATGTAGCTATTTGACGCTTGTATAAAAACACATTATATTAAAGAGATATGTTATTTGTAAACACCTGCTTACTGTGAGCCATTTATATTTTCTGGTCTGTGTGTGACTGTGTACAGTATATCCCATTTTTATGTGTCCATGTGTAACAACAATGTACTGACTGATCTGCATCCCCCTCCAGGATCACGCGGCTGCTGATTGAGCAGGACGGTACAGAGTGGAGAGACAAACTTCCAGAAATTCCCCTGGTACCTCTTTCAGCTCAGCAGCACCGCAGAGAGGAACCTCCCAGTGCAGAGGTCCTCCAGGCTCGAGCAGAGAAGGCGGCCAAGGATGCAGGTAATTTTTGAAAAAGTCATAATTGCCATGACCATTGAAGTTTGTCCCTCAAAACATAGACTACACTTGTGAATTGGGCGAAAGGTACTCTTTGGAAAATTTTTAGTGCACCTAAGTCTTACAAAGTCTGACAGTGTTTTGAGACACCTACAGTCCGACAGATTTTAAATCCTTCATTAAAACCCTGGAATTATAAATACAAGTCTGGTACAACAGTATATGATATACTTTGAAAAATATGCTAAAAGATTAGCTCCACCTTGACCAGCTATAACACTAAAATGATGTGGTCACATGAATGTATGAATGATAAGTATCCAGTAGTATCACAGTGTAACACCCATGGGGACAATTTTGTCTTCGTTGAGTATTTAAGCTTTGACATTTAGCTAAAAATAATTCTTTAACTAGGTAACATTTTCAAATATAGGACTCTTACCTAAAGGTCCCAGATTGTAAAAACATTTCTATTCTAAAGTAAAAGTATTCAAACATTCCTCCGTGAAACACACACTGCCTGTATTCAGAAAATTGTGCCTTTAAACCATCGATATAATGTAGGATTAGATAATGAACGCAAAGATGGCATCTATTTAGTCCAGTGGGAATGGCTTGCCTATGTATGCCAATATAGTTTCTAGCTTCCAGGCTCACTTACTGGTTACGTGGCCCACTGAATTCGTGCAGTAGTGTTCATCCCATTATGTCTCTGGCCCATAGATCTATAATAGAACTAGATACCAACCCAAAGATAGCACCTATTCAGTCCAGTGAGAATTGCTTGCCTGGCACATATCCCAGAAAATGTTTCTAGTTTCCAGGAGAACTTCCTGGTTATGCGCAAGGAAATTAAAACAAAAGGAAGGGTCACCAAAATCAGGTTGTCACCAAATCTTGCTTTTGTGCCAGACTGTGGGGACCACTTTATTGAAGTCTATGGGAGATACAAACTAAAACTGAATTTATCTACGTCATATGACTTCTGGAGAAGAAAAGCAAGGTGAATACACAGAGTAGTGTTTTTACTGCGGGCCCATGAGATCCTGATGTCAATCACTTACCCCAGCTCAAGCAAAGTTGTACAATGAGTCATAGAGTCATAAGAGTCATAATTGCTCTTTTGGCTGCAGGGGAATTTTTTAGCTGCAATATTACAAATGGCCACTCAGCAAAATTAGACAAAAAAAATTTAATTTAATTTTTTATACTATTTTTAATCCCAAATTGGGAAATTCTTTTTTCAACTCACATTACACACAGGTGCGCACACACACACATGTAGTGTAGAGGAGATGAGCTCAAGGGCACCTCAGCTCACTTTAACCGGCAACCTTCACGTCCCCAAGCCAAGTCCCTACGGCCTGAGCTATTAAATAATACATTTATGGTTTAGTCTTCAGGACTTCCATTAGTTTGTGATGTCACATCTCAGTCATGCGATCAGCACAGCCATGGTTGCAAGAACACAGCAGAGGGGAGGTGGAAACAGGATGGGCAGTGTCTGCTCAGGCATGTGGGAGCTGAGCAACCAGAGCATACTGGGCTTTTCATGAGGGGACTTTAAAGAGACAGAGGTGCTGCAGAACTGGACAGAATGATAAAAATAATGCGTAGTATGAGTTTTAAAGAATGTAAACATTTTCAAGTAGACACCCAAACAAGTAAGAACCTGAAAATGACCTTAGTATGTTTAAAGTAAATAAAACATTTTTACATTTTTAATGAATAGATGACAATATACCTTGTAGTTGTTTGCTGGTCGCTCTGCACTAAGACAGGAGGATGATGTTAAAGGCCTAATTTTTATACAAGTGGACGTGTCACCTCTGTTCACTGACCACGCAGTTTCTCCATTCCCTGGGCTGTGCTTCAGCTGTTATTTTTAAACTCTAATGAAAGAATAGACCTGCTGGCACAGTTTTTACTCCCAGAAGACACTTTGCAGCAGATTGATTAGCCCTTAGTCTGCCTTATAACTGATTGCTGACTTAACTCCCGTGCTTCATGTCCAGCTGGCACAGCATTCATTTCATGGTTTTAAACCCTCAAGCTGTATAGCACAGAAGACTGACACATTTCCTTGTGTTAGGTTTTCTTGAAAAAAAAGAGAGGTTGATTACACTGAACGCAAGGTGTCAATTAAAACAGAAAGGAGAGTTTAATTGTTCTTTTTATGAATATGTCTGGGCAACATATTGACATTTATCATTATTGTGATATGAGACCATAGGATGTGATGGCATAAGTGTTGTCATTTCCTGGGTTTAAAGGCTGCATGGTTATGCCTTTTTTTCTAAATAAGTACCAAAAGTCATTATGGTCACAATATCAACATCAAAGTATTGGTGAAAAATATTGCAATATTTGATTCTGTTAACATTTTTGAAGTGCTTTTGAGGAGATTTAAAAATACTACTATACTAATATGTATATTGTATTACAATATAGTCTATAAAATATAACGGTCATATCTCCCAGATCCATGTGCGAATAAGCAGTAATCACCACTTTACTTTGTCTGCCAGAAAGAAGAGCAGAAATCCATTTTACAGCTTTGAAGCAAGAAGGGAATGACTTTGTGAAGAAGGGCCAATACCAGGACGCACTGGGAAAGTACACTGAATGCCTTAAGATAAAGCCTGATGAGTGTGCTATCTACACCAACAGGTTGGAGACTCACCTCAGCATGAACACACACAGACGCTCTCTTTCACTTTCTGTTCCTCACCTTCCACTTCTTTCCTATACTTCTCATGGTGTGTTTTCTTCATAAAGCAGGGATGTCAGGAAACACGCAGAAAATCTATTAATTTGTTTGGATAAATTAAAACAGACTTATTATCCCCAGCTGTCGTCTGTCAGGAGGTTCATTCAGCTCTGCATTCAGCTAATCCCAAACAGTCGTCAGTCTGTCACTGGCAGTAAATTAGCTGTATTGTTGGTAAGTTTGAACTGAATGGCAGAGGCTCAGGAAACAGCTGCCTGCTAAACCTTTGTTTATCACATCTCCACTTATAGCCAGTATCATATTATCTTACATCTGAAGAGAAATACAGCCAGCATAGTGCATGTAGCAGGCAGGTCTGACTGCATTGTCTGCCCCCTCCTTTCTTTTTTACAACAGAGGGTAGATTGTTGATCATGTTACAAAAGAAACTATGATTCTAAGGTTAGAAATGTCCTATTGTGTGTTGCAGCTGAGACGCATTTGAATGGAAATACTGACAACACATTCATGAAGAAAACAAAGCTAATAGAGAAAACCTCTGACATGTAAATTATATCTCAAATCATATGAAAATGATATATTTCCTGCCTTCAGTCCGTACTGTGAAGTCTGATCCACAGACTCACAAACTCATGGTACAGTCATGGTCAAAAGTTTACAGACACTTGTAAAGAGCATGTATATCATGGCATTCTCGAGTTCCAGTGATTTCTACAACTCTCATTTTTCTGTGATGGAATGAGTGGAACACATATTACTTTGTCACCAAAACATTCAAGTGTGGTTCAATAATGAATTTATTATAGGTCTTCTGAAAATGTGATCTGCTGGGTCAAAAATAGACATACAGCACCTTGAACTATCAATTTTGGAGATTCCAAAAAGTTGTGTCAATCAAATTTTCTGATTTTCTGATTTTGATTGATAACAGCTGGTGAGTTTTTCTGGGTCCATTTTAGGGCTTGTTTGATACACCCACTTATCTCAGCCACAAACTCTACAATGGGAAAGTCTAAGAAGCTCCGCATTGATCTGGAAGAGCACAGGAAAGTCAGGAAAGTCACTGTGAGCCTTTTCAAACCAGTTACAGGTCCCAAGATCAACAGCGCAAAGAACTATTTGTAAGTATAAAATGCATGCCGCAGTTGTGTCACAAGTCTGCCACAAAATAGAAGCTGCGGGAAAGTTTCAGTGTCCTGTTTTGCATTGCCATGGGCTGAGAGGCTGTTATGCAAGAAAGAAGCCCTGGCTCCAGATGTGACACCTTAA
>OMLP01017610.1:12296-23472 GCA_900302685.1 Spondyliosoma cantharus | reverse complement strand
AGTGTTTCACTGGCCCCTTGTATATTTTCACTGGCCCAGAAGGCAAAAAAGAAACATTCCTCATTTTTTTTGTAATTTGATGATTTTAATCGCTGTTGAGTGTCCGTGTTCGCCCGTCTTGCCCAGATGTTTAGCAGGCCTGATGATGGGTTATCCGCCATACGTTTGGCTATCATGCACTGTATATGATTTCGACTCTTGTCATGAGCGTCGAGTGCATGTTTTCGATAGTTGTCAGTTCCTTTAAAAAACACACCACCTCGATCAGCCTTAGCAGGGAATTGCCGACAAACTGAACTGTGCCGCTGTTTTCCACCCAACAATGAATATTGTTGCGTCCATGAAGGGAGAAAGTTCCTCTTTCTTTTCGCCTCGTAAGTTGTCACTGCCATTTTTTTGAAAAAGCCGGCCGGCATGCTACAATGCATGCCCAACTGAATGCCTAACCTCCCTGCGCGCTGCCTTGAAGGCTCAGTGCGGGGCACAAAAAACCCATTCAGGTCATCTGTGACTTGACAAAATCGCAGACTCTGGTTGCCCGTCACTGGCCCGGGCGGGCCAGTGACTGGCCAATCAACTGGCCCTGCATAAGCTTTTACTGGCCCCGGGCCATCGGGCCATGGATTATGTCGGACCCTGCCTCTGATAACAAAAGCAGAAATTTTAAAGAGAACATTCAACATGTTATTTTAGAGACAGAAACCCAATAGCATTTACTATTATGGAATGCAAACTTGTCTCATTTCACACCAGAAGATGCGATCACTTTGAGTTGTTGCCATTAAGAGCTGTATACTGTGTTGGCTGCTAGACGTGCAGCAGCCAACACAGTATATTCATAAATATACTGATATATGCACTTAAAATATATGCATTTCTAAGTTGTAAATATATTTTTATACTGTATATGCCTGTATTTCTTCACCTATAATTACAGAGAAAACAAGAAAACATAAAAAATCTAATTTCCATGTGCTAGTAAAAAAGTTTGTGAACTGGATGAGTACAGGACTGATCATAAAAAAGTTGTATGATTTGTTTTGCTGTACCTGAAAAATGGCCTTCCAGCGCAACCACAATGCAAGGCACACAAATGCATCAGATTAGATTTACAACACACACCTAACAAGATAAATGGAGACAATGATGCATTGTGCACAACGGGAGCAACACAAGCCTCCCTCCGGTTTCTTCCTTACAGCAACATCCTGAATCACAAGCATTCCGTTTGAAACGAACAGTTATTCAAACTTCGCTGTGGTTCATTTAACAACTTGCTCACTAGAACCAGACCACAATACAAAGTGCAGACTCCCAAGGTTTTGGACAGTGACACATTTTCTATTGATCTGGCTTTGTACTCAAGAACAATTGGATTTAAAAATGAAACAATGACTGGGGTTAAAGTGCTGAATTTCAGCTTTAATGGAGTTTGAGGTTGTTTGTAGATGAATATTGTTCATGGCCAGTGCAGGAATTGACTGCAAAACTCCTCCTGACTCCTACAACTTTAACTAGGCATGGTAGACTGGTATAATCGGAAGGGTCAAGTATGTGTTTGTGTCTGTATGCTAACCGCCAAATGAGTAATTCTCGGCTCACTAGCTTTCAACCTACAGTAGTCGTCCCCTACTGTTTTACAGATTCATTGTAATAAAATGTCAGATAGAAACATTCGATTATCTCATAAAGTTTTAGTCTTAGCATTAGCTTATGCTAACTAGCTACAGCTGACAAAATAGGAAATTGTTGGCTTAAAATGAGGGGACTGCTTATTTTCTGTGTTAAAAATGAAAGACAGGCCTTTATTTCAGCAGCTCTGCCAATGTGATAACTGTAAACTGTGCCTGCAATGGCAAAAAAGCTCAATAGACATGGACAGAGGAATTGCCGATGCAGCTGCTCAGAGCCATCCAACTCTGGAGGACAGAGTCGGGTACAGAGCCAGATCTTCTGGAGGAATAAATACCCAGAGAGCTCATAAATAACTTCTAACAGTTTTGATTAAAAAGTGGATTTATCTTCACTCCTGTTCGTCAACCTGACTTCAGCATTGTCGGGTGTTTACGTGCTGTATTGCTAACTAACGACTAGAGTAGGAGGGGAAATACACTTTACATTTACATGCAACGTTACAGAAAGAACCGAAGTCTCTGGTGAGTGCTGAGTTCACTGAGAGGTAGACCTGAATTTAAACATACAGACACACACACCCTTGCTTGCTAGCTTACAGCTAATGTAATATAATGTATATTCCTGCGGTCACAACAACTACCACTGCTGATAAAAATCAAGTTTTACTCATGTCACATTTATTCTCATTCACCGACTTCCCTATGCTGGAAGTAGCGACAGGCGACCAAATGAAACGCACCATTAATTAGTAAACTTGTGTATTTCTCTGGGTTTGATTATAAGTTGGAAACATTCGGGACAGTGCAAGTGCACAACTCAACTAAATATGTGACTAGAGCTAGTTGTTTTCATTTTAATGCAGAGTTTGTACATATCTTATCTTGAAGCATAAGAAAAATCAGCACTTACACCTCAAAGTAATTGTAAAACCCAATGTACTGGAGCACTTTCATCACCCGCTCAGTCAGTTTCTTGAAATTAGCCAGCGAGTCTCTCCCAGCTGACTACCCTTCAAAGTGTACTTAAAAGTAGACACAGCCACACATCACCGCTTTCATTTCTTTTATTCCGAGGTAAAGGTTGCTCAAGTGTTATGCCCAGCGAGGACATTAGCGGTTAACACTCGTGCGTAAATCATCCCTCATCGACCGGGCGCCGCTCACAGATTTATTTGAAATAGCGGTGAGTCCATATTGTATAAGGCCAGCGTGCAGACAAAAACATGTCATACTCAATCCTGTTTCATTGATGGACTTTTCTCGACCGTTGGAGAGGCTCTTGTCAAGATTATTTCCAATCATGGAGGAGCATTTATTATCGGCGACCTCTTATCTCTCCCTCCCTGACAGATAATGACAGTGCTGGAGAAACAAACGGGTGACCTTCATCTAAACCTTCCACTGGGAAAGAGTCTGACAACCGTTGTGTATGCGTTGAAGGCCTTGCACGTTTGTGTCACTCCTGACAGACACTGGTTGTAAAGCGGAGGAAATCACAGTGTTTAGTGCAAACACAGTGTTTCCCTTTTCTGCTTTATTACCTCTCTTCACCCCTTTTTCTTCTCATCTCCTGCGTTATTTTTTTGACAATTCTCAGAGTCAGGCTTTCGATTAACTGCTCCCATTCATTAACAAATCCAATATTTTAAGCTGAGTGGATTCCCATTATTTTTTTTTCCCGGAGACTGAACTCTGCCATGCATTCATTTAATCCTCCCATGTATGAAATAATATCCTGCCTAGCACAGCCAAAGACATTAAGGCTAGTTTTTGCTGTGGCATGATAAGTGGATGTATAAGGAACAGTGATTAAATGATCTCAGCAGCCTTCCTCCCACTCTCTCATTAAGGGGCTTCCCCTCCTCCTTTCCAATACGATCACACTGAGGACCTTTTGACTATAGCATCAGATTGGGATTCTCTATTGATTGTTTTGAAACCAAGGGTGAATAATGAATTATGAAAAAGACAGTGTTTTCTAAGAACGGCAAGCCATTCAAGAAATGACAGGACTGGCAAGGACGCCAGCAAGGTTTTTGACAGAGACCTGGTATTTAAAATGGCTGAATTAACATGCTTTTGTACCCAGGTAGTCCTAAAGGTAAAGGTAAATTCATTCTTTTGTTACAAGGCTTTTATTTGTCGTATTTTTGTCCTTCATGACCACTGCCATTACTACTTCCGTGACAGAGATTCTGAAAAACATGGATATTTGAACACTGTAAATGTAAACTTCAGTCCAACGGTGATCACCTTAAACACTCATCTCGAAGTAGCACCAAAATTAAACCCCTACAGGGCATTATTTAGTTTTGAAGAGAAATTTTAACTCAGATTTTAATATTTACAGTACTGTAGGTAATAATTAAAAACTCAGAAATATGATTATTTTTTCCATAACTTAATAAACAAGCCGTTCTCAGAGGAAAATAATGTCCCCAGAATTCTGTTTGAAGCTAGAAATGTGGCAGGGTCCGCCACATACAAACAAAGTAAAACAGTATGAAACTGTGTTTGTTTTTTTATTTAGTTTGTTTAGGCTGGTAGCTTTTGTAGTTAAGTCCCTAGCAAAAATGCTAGTTAATGGTTGCAAGCACACAGGTGTGCCCTTGTTGGCGCTAGTGTTAGTCTTCTTTCTTCTAATCTTTAGCTCAGCTTACCTAGCATGCATGCTAAAGTAGCTGCGATGTTTCGAACTACAAAAATATAATGTCAGAATACATACTATAGTTTTCACTGGCTAAAAAAGATCCCCCAAGTGAGATTTCCATGTTTTTTTTTTAAATTTATTATAAAGCAGATCTAGGTGCTATATGAATAATGTGAAAGTACTAAAACACTCACTATGAAATGCACATCACTTGCTTTCAGTGACTGTGCCTTTAAACGAGCTGTCGGGACTTACATTACGTTAGGGTTTGATGTCACAACTATGCAGTCGCCGCCTGCAGCACGGCAAAAACATTGGCAGAGCTGATGCAGAAACATGGAGGATGGTTCCTGCTCAGGTCTGTAAGAGCTGACCAATCAGAGCAGAGGGGGCACTTAAGGAGGGGGCCTTAAAGAGACAGCAACTAAAAATTAGCGTTTCAGAGAGAGGATGAACAGACCATTGCTGCAGTGATGTATTCAATAATATTTTCTAGTAGACACCCCCCAAAAATATGAACCTGAAAATTAGCATAATATGTGAACTTCAAATGGAAATGGAATTATTACCTGACCAATAGTTATTTTATTATATATTGTTATATTATATTATTAAAGCCACATTGATTGTGATTTTTTTTGTGTGTGTTTTTCTATAAAAAATGTTTAAACCTGGCAAAGATACAACTTCCAATATTCATTCTTTACATCAAAGCAAAGATTTTCAATGAGGATCCCAGCACTATATAGTGGTGACCATGATATGCTGTAATCAGGAACCTTTACAGTTGAAAAATATCCTTGTCAGGACTTTCTGGTAGACAGACTAGGTATAATTTCTGTAAAGCAAATGTCACTTATTTGCCATTATATGAGCAAATATCCATTTACCAGTTGGGCTCCCTCCCTATAGACAAAAATATAAGAATAACACCCCAGTTGCAGAATACTAAAATGTCTCTTTAATTCTCTAGAAATCCTACATGCTTTCAATTCTGTAATGAACAAACTGGCTTGGTAAGTCAGCATCAGCTAATGATGGGATATTCTCGCCAACTGAAGCTCTGCACGTCCCCAAGTCCCTGTTCTCGCTCGCGGATTTGTTATTAACCTTTAGCACAATTAAAATCTTACAAGGCTAGAGGCAAAGCAAAGCGAAGCAAAGCACAGCAAACCCCAGGATGAGATCCGTCTCTCAGAGACGCTGATTCACTCCTCCAGGACTCGAACCACAGAAGTAAGCGCTCTGTAACTCCCATTGATTTTTAAGGGGCCGTTTATTTCACCGACTCCGAGAATGATTTACATTATCTCCTCAATTAGCAAATGAGAATGAAATCTGCTGCATTTTCCTCATCGCCCATCCTTTCCTGACATCTCTCCCCTGAGTTGACGTTCATGTTGCGCGGGGCCAGTGTGTTTTTTTTTCTGGTTTCTGGTTTTATTCATTTTGTTTTGAATTACTTTCGATTAGATTTTTGCCTATTAGGGTTTAGATTCAGAGCAGAGTGGATTTCCCCCTCAATGAGAGGGTCATACATCAGTGTCAGAGCGACAGCCATTTTATCTGAATGAGTAACTGAATAAATAATGAGTTCTCGTTTGAGGTCTGTCCTGACTGAACAAGAGAAGTGAACCCGTCACCAAGCGATGGACTTCCTGCCGGGAGTTTCAGAAAAATGCTCATCCAAACTTAATTTTCCCTTTTTTCTAACCCTCTTTTTTTAAGATATTATGTTGCTTACAATTATAATGTAACATCCAACCAGGTCATATGAATTGGAATTAAGTCCTATGGCTCATTTCTGTTCCACGAGAAGTCAGTTATTGTTGAAAGTTTTCATTTAATTTCAAAGCTGCTATGATAAACATTCTTATATCAACAATTGATTACATTACTATGTGTGAAATGAAAGGGGTCGGTTGTAGTGATAGACCCATAATTGATGAACAGCATATAAAGAAATAAAAATAAGATTAAAACAATGCTCGACATTATGAGATAAAACTTCAGACTTATGAGATATAAAGTAATAATTATGAGTTAAAAAGTCAGATTTATGCAATATAAAGTCGGGAAAATGAGGTAAAAAATTAAATTACAATGTGAAGAAAAATCAAAATTATGAGATAACAGTTAATAAAAAACATTTATCTCATAATTTTGACTTTTCTTATAACTTAGGGTTAGGGTTATTTCTATCTTTTTTTATCTTATAACTGTGATCTACCAGTGGAATATTTGTTTTCATCGAGGCTCTGTTGTCGTAGAATTTTTAGCACCTTTCAGCTCACTGTTTTGGTTTTCTTTAACTTTTCACAGCAGTATTTCCAGCCACGCCAGCTACACTTCCAACTCAGCGCCAAATGTCAAAGTTAGCGCCTAGCTGGTGAAAATAGCAGAGCACTCAGCAGCTAAAGCGACAGACATGTCCCTCAGGAGATGGTGGAGACCAAAGACAGAGCTTAAAACGAGTACGAAAATAGGACTTCTCTGTATTAATAAATGCTTTTGCTGATCTGTATCGGTGGGAAATGTAAATACACAACTGTTTGTGAACAAGATTGGTTGGTTGGTTGGTTGGTTGGTTGATTGATTGATTGATTGATTGATTGATTGATTGATTAAATAAGTGTATACATTTGCCTGTTTTGTTTGTAAAGCTTCTTTATGCTGCCCCCAAGTGGCCCAAAAAACCTGTTATCGAAGCACAACACTTGATTTCTATATAAATGTGCGGCTGAAGCCTACAAGCTTTAATCTCTCCAGTGTTTGCTGTCTTGCCTGATCTGTTTCGTTCCGCAGAATTTAAATACAACACACACAGCCAGAGCTGCCCCAGAGGAGCGAATAACAATCTAATGAAAAACAAAGCTTAAGCGGCCTCGGAAGAGCCAAAAAAAAACATTTTCTACGATGCAACGCTGACATTAACTTTTGAACTCGCTGTTGGCTCCTCAACCTGCAAAAGTTAAACCCTTGTCTCGCCTAATTCACTACGAGGGCGAGAGCTGTTCACCTGAATGCCAAGCCATTCCGTCCCCGCCCCCCTCCGCTGCTGGTGTGGCGGCCCCTTGCGCAATGTAACTGCGTATCACTGTCAAGGAGATGCGAGCTGACGGCTGGAGAGAATATGTGAGGGAGGGAGGGAAAGCAGGTGTGAAGATGCTGTGGGTGGATGGGGACGTCAACACGCTGCCGTTAACAAAGAGGAGACGGGCCTTTTTATGCACTGTTTCTGTTTCCTGAAAACTCAAATGAAACTTCTCTGAAACCCTCTGATGGACCACTTTACCAACACATCAAGAGCGCGGGGCGTTAACACTGTCGCACGGATGTTTTTGTGAAATATTCATGGGTTTTCAGTGGCTCCCATGGCTCGCTCCACTGCTTGAGAAATATCTGGAATTATTCTCTGCTGGGCCGAGGGTTAGACATCTCCAACTTGTCAGGATAGCTGGACCTGTTTCGCTAATGAGCAGCTGGGCCCAGCCAGCTACATCCGTCTCCTCCACCAGTTGACTGGATGTCTTCACTCGTCTGCAGCCCGGGCTCTTATTATGCTCAGGTATTTATAAGAATAGCCGGCAATCCCAAAGAGATGTCAGGCTCGGGCCTCAAGAGAACATCGTATACCTTATTAGTGCTGTAAAAGTCAGCCAGGCAGAATTCAACAAGAAATCGAAGGTGCCAAAGTTGGATAAGGATTACAAAGCATGTGACTGTCCGTCAGCCTCTTCTTCCATTTTTATGAATGCAACTAGAAAATAACACCATCATTTGTTGTTAGAGCCAGTGAAAAACATGACTTCCAAGCGTTCTTATACATATCTATTGGCTTTTGTGTTTGGGTCTGAGGGAGAGCTAGAATTGATTATGCTAATATAATGAGTCATAGCAGGATTCGTGCCGCTTCGGTCCGCCCGTCCCCGTTGTCACTGCGTCTCCTCTGGGATGAATTCACCTGCATGTTTCCAGTCTGTCTGACCGTCACAATCGATCCGTCGGCCATACCTCTTGTCTGCTTTGACACACATTTATTGCAGCAAACGATTTTTTACATTTCCAATGCTCACCGGGGAGGCAGGTAATGAAAAGGGCTGAAGCAATAATAGCATGGAAATATGAGAAAATAATTTATCAACCTTGCTAGCTGTGTGGTTTTAGGGATGCAAATGTCAGTTTTATTCAGACAGAAATTTCTCTACAAATATTGGTTGACTTGCCTTGAAATCTTGGACTAATAATCATAATAGCATTGTACTCACCAGAAGATGAATCCTACTGACTGTGATGACCCCATGACTTTTCATCTAGGGCCGCCAGCGGGTCAAAGCTTATCAGTTTCAGCTGTGCTTTGTATTTCCTGGTAATAAGCAAATGTTAGCATGCTAACACGGCAAACTAAGATTGGTAAACATGGTAAAAAATACAGCCCCGGCTTGTTAGCATCGTCACTGTAAGCACGTTAGCTTGCCGATGCTTGCAGTTAGCTCAAAGCATTTATTCTTAAGATGCAATATGTGGGAATTGTACTTTAAAACATTCAGTATGCCAAAGAAGTCTGTGAAGTTAGTGTGCTAACTGGTTAGCCCAACATGGGTCACCCTAAAAACACTCTCCTTCAGGTGGTCCTCCTGTGCCATTGCTGCACTGCAGACTGAGCTAAGTAGCTAGCAACGGCAACAGTTACTAGCAGTTAACATGTACTCTGGTTATATGCTGCCCACTGTTTTTTTTGGAGTTTGAAATCAACAGGTTCCTACATATTGCTTTAAGTTGCGGACAATCAAAGTAATGGTTTAAAATGTTGGTAAATAATGTTGATCTATTCATTCTCTTGTAGAGATTAGAAAATCGGCAACTCAATCTCATGTCCATCCACTAAATGACAACCACCAGCAGCCGGTTAGCTTAGCTTAGCACAAAGACTGGAAACAGGGGTAAACAGCTACCCTGGCTCTGTTCAATGGTGAGAAACTCAAATCTGCATTTCCAAAGATCACTAATTACCATGTTGTGTCCCGTTTTGTTCAATCAGAAAAAACCTACCGTTTATATGAGAGGTTATGTGTTGGTTACGTCTCAGCCCGGACGAGTTATAAGGAAACCAGCAGGTACATTTCGACCAATAATCCATATTACACACTATTTCTGAGCACACAAAAAAAGCCTTAGATTTTTCCATCGTTGATGGACACTATTCTCCCACAATGCATTGCACAAATCTTTAAAACTTATTGTGGATGGTGGTGAAACAGCTCTGGGGACACCGCAAAAAAGAAAATGACAGTTCTCACGTGTGAGCAGCCGAACTATGTTATGTATTGATAAGTGAGAGGATCACAGAGACACACTGCTGCCGTTATTATTCCTACGATATTTAGATTTTTATGGTCATTCAGTAGCGTCTGTGCTGCCGAAAATACACCCATAGACCAAGCAAGCTCCGTCACAAGTATAAGGAGTATATTAAAGCTGGGGTTTTGTCTCGGTAAAAGATCATAGGACTGTCCAGGATGTATTCACGACACCTCTCAGCCACCATTTAAAAAAAACACACACATACACACAAGCAGGTAGTAAATACATATGTGTCCGCCCCACTGGGCTGCCACCGCCAATGTCATCACTCATGTCTGCATGTTCCAAGTTGCCGGCGAGTAGATATGTGGGAGTGAGTCATGGCTGCTGTCATGCATCGTCCTTTTTGACCCCCCCGATGTCTGGCAGGGATGACTAAGACTGTTCAGCTCCAGAGGATGTCGGCGAGCGCGCGCGCGCACACACACACACGCACACACACACACACACACACACACACATTTCAGAACTTACGAGGGGAAGCCCCCCGACACCGAGCGGGGTGTAAATAAAAAAGGCTTCTTTAACTTCTATTTTTAGACTTCAGCCCGAATTCGCTTAGCGTGATTGCCGTTTCATAAAATGAAAGGAGAAATTGGAAAATGTGGGGAAAACGCAATAAATCCCTGAGATGAGTGATGATTAAAAGTGCATTTAACTCGATCTAATCATCAAGTCTGCCACTTCCTGATAGCATAATATTAATAGCGTGATCAGACCCATATTAAGAAGTTCTTATCTCTTCCATTCACTGAGGTTGTCAGTGTGTGTATGTGTGTGAGAGGGAGAGAGAGAGAGAGAAGTAGCATCATGTTTATAGCGGGAAAATCCTAATTGTGTTTCAACAAGATTGATTCAATCTGCCCTTTAGTTCGTGACATAACATTTAAATGGAACATTTAACTCCCCCTCTTCATGCGCTCTCGTTTGAGCACTTATGCGCACACACACACACACACACACACACACACACACACACACACACACACACACAAACCCCAAGAGCAGCAGCTGGAACTTGTTAATTGCGAGCGCTAAATTCAAACGCCGTCGTTATCTTGGTTGGCAGTGGCATAAATATTAATATATCATAAAGAGGCATAAAAAGCTCGCCTAGTCTCATTTGGGTCCATATATATGCAGCTGTTAGTGTCTGTCGGGGAGAAAGGGACCATCATTTATTGAAGAATGGGTGGATGGGTGGGTGAGTGTTGGTGGGCCTGCCACAAAAGGAGCCCCGGCGAAGAAGAAGAAGGCAGGAAATGATCTGGCTCTCCAAAATGAAAGCGGGCGAGTGAAAGAGGGAGGATGCTGGGAAACGGAGCTGTCGTCCAGGGGCCAAAGAAATCCAAATGTCTGATTCAGAGTGAAGTGCGGAGAGAGTGAGGGCGGGGTGGAACATCTGCTCTCCCGGAGAAGTTTTGACCTAATCGATGCCTCACTTTATGCTCCTCTCAGTAGACAACCTGACACACACACACACACACACACACACACACACACAACCGTGCCCTGTCCTTGGTACTCA
>OMLP01017609.1:0-11778 GCA_900302685.1 Spondyliosoma cantharus | reverse complement strand
CACAAACGTGCGCGCGTGTGTGTGTGTGAGAGAGAGAGAGAGAGAGAGCGAGAGAGAGAGAGAGAGAGAGAGAGAGTTTTGTCGGCAACAGCACTTTAGGCGATTCCCTCAAAGGCACACTTGAAAGGATGTGTTCAGAGCTGAGTTACACACGACTCAGCAGGCCGCTTCGCACCAGAAGCGTATTTCTATGCATGACCACTCCCCAACCCCAGCCCCGGGCCTCAGATATCTCCCACCTGGATCACAAATTCCAGGAGTGTGTCAACACAAGCCGTAAACATTGCAGGACAAACACCCAGGTCAGCAGTCCAAGAGTCCAGCGGTAAAATGATCACTAACACTGATACCAAATACAGTCGGGTCTTCTTTACAAAAAAACGAAGGTTGGTGGTTTTTCGGTAATTCTTACTGTATAAAGTAAAAACAGTGAATAAATACACATTCATTTTTGGGCATTTAAGCATTGCGCTTTGAGCTGAAATAAATCCACCCAACAACAACATTGAGCTACTTTCAAAGGTTGTCACTATTTAAAGCTTCAAGATGAGCAGTTTGTTTCAATGTGATTTCTACCATTTTAAAGTGTCTATTAATATTAATAATTAATATGTTTTCTAACAATGTTTAAATGAAAATGTGAAAATCGTTTTAATCCGCAAAGAATAATTTAATGCTTTAAACTTCCATTCAAGCAATCTCCTCACAGCGATGCATGCCAGGGAGGAATACTGGTGTAACCATGTCCCCTTTCAATTTCTAATTTGTTTTCCGGCCAAGAGAAGCACAAGTGACCCGAGACCATGACCAGGCCAGAACAATGCAATTGGGCTTCAAATGTTTTGGGAAATGTAGTTTTCTTTGAGCCCTTCTGCGGTCTGCTCAGGGGTTAAACTGAACAGGTTTAAACTATGATTTGACTGTTCCTCTGATCACAGATTTCACGCAGCCCTGCGCTAACCTTCCATTTCTACTGTGAGCTTTTAAGAAAAGCTTTGCGGAGGAACATGCCTGTTAATTCCAGCTTGTTATAGGCATTATTGCTCGCTCTACACTCAAACAGGAATCTGTTCTTATTTAAGTCTGCACAGATTTTGAAGCTAAGCCTCCAATTACTTATACCACGGGTTAAGGTTAGGGTTTTTCCTTTTAATCTTTTTTAACTCGGAGCTTTCTTTATCTCTTCACGCCCCTTTTTGCCAGTCTGGTTGAACCGTAGATTTTAATTAACATATCTGTAAAAAGGACATCCTACAACCTTATGTACTGTACTAGACCGTTTAAAAATACAGTGTGGTCCGCTCAGCCATCTGACTCGAGCTTTTCGAATGGTAAAACATACCCACAGGGAGACACTAAGAATAAGACGGGTGAGCAACACAGGGGACTGATGGAGAACACAGGACAAACTGACAAAGACAAGCCGGAGCACACAGAATGCATACACACAAGGGGATGAGGTGCAGGTGGAGTGAGGTGGAGCGACACAGGTGAGGGAAATGAACGGAGGAGCACTAGAAACAGGAGGGGAGGGGCTGAAGAGCTGGAAAAGCTGAAGACACTGGAAAGAGGGAACGATGGAGTAGGTGTGGAAGGAAAGCAGACTGGTGAGGACGGCAAGAAAACTGATGGGAAAATCACACAATAAGAGGAAATGAAAAGCAACACGCCACACAGGAGGGCAAAATTTCAAAATAAAACAGGAAACCACAAACGCAAAACCAGAAGTGTTACAGTACATTCCCCAGCTGGCCAGAAACACTTCTCCAGATGAATGATGATGTTGTGTGGTAAGTGCTTAATGTATCAACAATCATGTTTGTTAACATTTCACCATATTGAAATGTTTCTGCTGTTGTTATTGCTGGGTCTGCATCTTAAAAAGGTCCAATATGTAACAATTGGCCACCTGTTGAATTAATACAGCGAACAAATAGGGGGCAGCATATTGCAGCAGTAACCACTAACTGCTTATAACTGTAGCTGACATTATCTACTTAGCTCAGTTAGCCATGCAGCTAGCTAGGTCTTAATAGCTGACTCGATTCTGCTCAGACTGGAAGCGCACCAGGGAAGTGTTGGTGTTTATACCACTAATGAAGGTGCTAGCATGCTAACGCCATGGACTCCTTTGACAAAATGCCTAATGTGACAGTGTGTTGATATTCTATGTTAATGCTTTGAATGTTTTAAACTGAAATTTTCACATATTGCACCATTAAAACAAAACTCACATACCCATTCACAAATTCAAATAGTTTGTAATAGCTAATAATAACTAATAATCATTCTCCCTGTCCATACAAGCTGAGAAGTGCCATCTTTGAGACTGGCTATGTCCCCACCAATGTCAAAATCAAACCTTCACCCTTGCCGCCGAGGAACAAAATGTAACGGGGTCGTTGAGTCTTGGTTATCGAATAACACAGCATGTTTCAAAATGATTAAAACCTGACTGTGAAGGCCTCCAAAGTATGTGTACACACTGCATATTTGTAAGAGTAGTTTATTTTACATGGAGGTTCTGATTTATTATGTGTCTCCGTCAGAATAAATGAAGAGCCCAAACAATCTCCCCAAAGAGAGCAACATGTTATCGGCATCATCATTCACACAAAGCAGAAGACTTTGGTTACGTAAAGTTGCATTCTAAACTTTAGGAGGCTTTAGCAGTCTCAGTCAACCCAAAAAAAATGTTGAAAAGTTTTCCTGAGACTTTGGATCCTTGCTGAGCCACAGTGGAGATACACTTCCTTGGCAGTCAAATGCATGTTTGTTGCCAAGACCAAATACCAAAAATAAACCCACAAATGACTGCAAGGATGAAGATACACACTTTATTTGGCTACCTCAACCTATCTCAGTTTAAAACTCTTTTTTTTCCATTGGGCTGTAGCCACATCTTTTACCATGAATTTAAAAATGTGTTCCACCATGTTTCACAAGCATAGATACAGCTGCTCCTTTAAAAGACTGTGTTTTGGATGTACAACCTTTCAGTGCTTCTGTGATCACTCATTAAATGTCAATATAGCCGATCTTACAGCACAGCTGCTGTCATTAACCCCTATTTTTGTTTATGTTGTCTGATGATGTTGTGATGATTAAATAATGATCTTATCTGCGGCTCCGCAGCTGGGTAATGACTGCTGGTCAACATAGTATTTATGAGCGGCCATCAAATTTCATACTTGTACATTAAAACACAGTTTAAGCGATCACAGAGAGCAGGAGGGGACTGAATGGAGGTTTAACAGGCCAGTCCTCAGTTATCTCCTTCTACCTGTCTCTTGCATCATTTTTGCTTTATATGCGATGAAGTGCATCTTTATGAATATTGTCAATTGCCTATAAATATGGGCTGGTATTGCCCTTATCATGACAACCGTACAGGGTTGATTTTTATATAACTCACTCATTGAAATTATGTTAAGACTTAAAATTAGGAATAAGGGCGTGGTTGCTTTGATTAACACCTAGCTGCGTGCTGCCTGCTCAGCTTTACCTCAGCCAATTCAGGTCACTGACCTCTCAGTGAGGATTGTGGTGTTGGTGCCTTCTGGAAAATTATTAATGCAAGTAGATGGGGAGGGACCATTTTTTCTGGAGGAATAAACACCAGAGTCAAAGAGAGAGTTAATTTTTTGAACTTGTCCTTGGATTAAAAAGTGGATTTATCTTCACTCATGCGTCTCAACCTCTCTCCAGCAAAGAGCCGGGGAGGTGCCCAAACTCACTGTAATGTTCTGTAATGTTCCCTATTTCACAGCAGAACAGAGGGGAAATGTACTTTACTTCATGAACGTAAAGACAAAATGAGGGGAAAACTAAAAGACACCGGGGGAAAAAAAAACAACCTTGAATCTCTGGTGAGTAACAAATAATTTGATGCTTTGTGTGTGTAAACAGGTGGGCATATTAAATTAAAAAAGCTTCATGAGGCGTGCCCCAGCTACACCCACAATCCCCCTCTTTTCCTATTGTTGATTAGCCACAAAATGGGCGGAGTCTGATACCAGCCAAGGTGGGGACTATAGGCACCACCAGCCACTTTGAGCTTCATCTTTGTTTTTTACAGCCAATGGCTACGGGGACTTGCACAGTGTACATAATGACTTGTGAGTTACTGTATTGCTATGAATATAAAACAAAAAGTTCACTGTTGGAACTTTCTTTAGCCCAGCACTGTGTGTTGTTTGGACAAGAGCTAAACTATTGTAAGCAAACCTCTGAGATAATGTACATAGCATGTCAAAATGTCATCACAATCAATGAAGATGATTGCAAAAAAAACTAAGAAAATGCACACTTTGTCCTATCTATTTGAAAGCTAAAATGAAGGTTACAATTACTGTCGCTTGTAAACATTCATTATATTTCATTCATTCAACCTTCTGCACCCACTGTGCTTATATGCTCTTGTTTATAATGGATCATTAAAGCTGGCATTTAGATGCCTCTTATTTAAAAACCTGTGTGATCATCTGACCACCGTTACATGTGCTGCCACATCCTCAGATGTCAGAAATCAGATTGATGATTACAACGTTATCATAAGCCAAAACTATAAAGACTAAAACCCAAACCGTTGGAAAACAGGAAGTTTGTCTTAAGGTAATCTTGGATTCATCGGGTTTCATTCATCCTGGGGATTGGCAGGAGAGCTGAGGCGCTGTACAGCGCTACCTCAATCACGTCACTGAGTTAATGACTTGGTAACTGGAAGCGGGCCAGCAGGATAAAAAGACAGCGTTGACATACCTTCCCGTACACAAGTGCGGCTGTTTGTGTGTTAGAGTATCAATCAGAAGGAGAGAGAGCCGGGAACATATGCAGGAGCACGTGTGTGTGTGTGCGTGGACGTAAGTGCTGCGTGAGTGAGTGAGTGAGCGGATGTATTCAAGTGCATGTGTGTGTGTGTGTGTGTGTGTGTGTACGTCGCATGAGAGGACAAGGTAAGTTGTTTCGAGCACATTAGCCAGTCAGTAATTTGGGCTGATTTCAAGTATGAGCCATTTAGTGCCAATCAATTCAGCTGAGAGCTTTTCACCTCCTCCTTCAAGAGTGTGTGTGTTCAGTATGTGTGTGTGTGTGTGTGTGCGTGCGTGCGTGCGTGCGTGCGTGCGTGCGTGCGTGTGTGTGTGTGTGTGTGTGAGTGAGTGAGTGTGAGAGAGAGAGAGAGAGAGAGAGCCTTTAGGATTTTTACCTTTGCAAATGACAAATGACATTTTACTATATTGGCAACAAATGTAACTTCTGTAATAGAAATGCTGCCTAAAATGATTCTTGGATACCTGTACGTTCAATATTCAGATCCGTGCACATGACCACCTGAAGAAGAAGCGGCAGAGGAAATGCGTCCCCTATCTTTAATGTAAAACGACGGAGGCAGCTGACTGTGAAAGTATTTGACAAAACATAATTTCGCCGCCGTCACCGGCTCACTCAGCTTCCTCCTTCTCCCATCATGACTTCATTTAATGAGCTCTCACTTTGCCGCAAGATGCTCAGCGGACAAAGCGACCGGGAGCAGGGGGAGCCAGTAAGTGAAATTTGTGACATTTTGCGGACTACAACAGCTCTGATTAGCGAGTGTGGATGGCTGAAAGGCAGAAAATGAAGAAATAATCTCCTGTAGTTCTCAAGGGCTCCAGTACCAACCGAGATGCGTCTATTTATAAATCCTTCTGTGGGCATTCAAAACCATTCATTATGTCGATAAAAGGGGATACAGTAAATAATGGCTACCAGCATTTAAAAACCAAGAATAACACATGCTGCTTTATTCTCCGCTCAGAAGTTTGGAAAGGTTGTTTTTCCATCATTTCCTAAATGTGATTTAGGAGTGTAGATGAGCAACATTCAGATTGCATTATGAGACCTAATTCATTGCATATAGTTTTTATGCTATGAATACAAATATATTATTAGAATGTACTTATTCTGTATAGGACAGGTGGCGATGACCAACGATTTTCCATCGTTGACAAAACATTTCTTATGGCGGGCACTTCTGGAGCGGAGCGTGCCTATGTTCCCCGCTTTGTATGTTTACCGGGGAACCCTAACCCTTCAAAAAATGGGTTGTATGTTCCCTGAGCGGGGAACATAGAGATGACCCCTTCTTGAGGATGCCCGTCATTTTGGCCATCTACCGTCACGTTAGAAATGTACGAGCAATACCATCAATATGTTATGAGTTATGACTAAACAACACGAGGACCCAAATGCAGACACACGCAGGAGGGGGGAGCAGGGGGAACGAAAAGCGAGCTTTAATAAAACAAAGTTGGAATACAAAAAACGAGAGAACAAGAAAAAGCGTGAGTAACAAGGACCAAAAACAAAGTAGCGACATAAAGCTTAAACAAAGTGCAGCAAAAGCCAAGAACGAAAATAAAAACATACCAACGGGAGACACGAGGAGACACTGGGGGAGAACGAAACACGGAGGGAGAGGGAGTGGTGACAAAGGCTAACACTGAGTAGCACAGAACCAGATGGAGGAAGACGGACGAAGGCGGAACAACGTGGAACGAAGGCGGAGTAACGTGGACAAAGACAAAACAAAGTGACCAGGACAAGAGGGAGAACAAAGACTAAATTCCGACAAAACTAATGAGGGGATGAGGAACAGGCCTGAGTGAGGAGGGAAAAGGACAGGTGAGGGAAGGAACGGGAAAAACACTGGAAGGAGGAACCCAAAAAAAGCGAAACGCGACAGATGAGGGTGAAATTTCAAAATAAAACAGGACCGGAGCCAAGAGCGGTCTGGGGTTCAGTTCGAGGTGCTGGTGCAGAAGAACGCTGGATTTGCTACCGCCCTACCTCAAAAAGAGGGAGGACATAACCAAAGTGGGGTTCTAGGGGTCCTACCCCCTAAAAAAATTTGAGATTCAAGGCCTGTGTTTCTTGCATTCTGGTGACATTTAAGATGATAATAACTCAATAAGTGTTAGTCATTTTTTTTTGGTCAAACAAAAGGGTGAAGTTGCGTAAATCTGTGGCACACCTGCCATTTAGAGTCTGTGCACGCCACTGCCCTGTTTGTCAGCCTCTTTATGGGGAATGACTGATTGACCCTGATTGACAAAAAATAACAACGTTGAAGATGTTACAGCCCCTTTCCTTTCAGATTTTACTGTCTCACGGGCTTCTGGAGTTATATATTTAAATATTCTTTCTCCTTTCCGTTCCTCTGTTCATCTCTCACTCACTGAGGAGGACGAGGCACAGCGGCACAGCAGACTGCACGCTGAAACAGAGCCAGAAAAAGGATGTGGCGACTAAAAAAAGGGGGAAATGTGTGAGAAAAATTTAAATACGGGCGAATTGTGATCCAGAAAATGAATAATAATGACACCGGGAAAGGGCAATGAAAAACGGGAGTCTCCCTGTTGAAACGAATGCTTGCAGGACCAACTTCAAAACGACGGCTGGAGGAGTGCTGGTTAATCCTGGTCTCTAGTGTGTCAGTAGAGTGCAGGTTTAGAACAGTATAAGTTGATCGGCATTCAGGACCAAGCCACCACAGGTCAATTTAACTTCTTGTAAATGGTTTGCTCATATTTTAGTTGTAATCGACTAATTATATGTGGATGGACGGAATAATGTTCAAATGAATAATAAAACATTAACTACTACTGCAGTCGTGGCATTTATTAACCAGATAATGCTGAAGTAGTCAAACAAAGTCAGGTTCACGCTGTGGTCGAGTGTCACTAATTGCAACGCAGGATAATCTGCATCCTGTAAAGCAAAAATATTTAAGACACAAACACGAAGTCACTTGAATACATGTATTTTGACACTGTGCCGGGAGCTCGTCTCGTCTCTCTGTTCGCGTTTGTCTTCTTGTTTGCTTGCGAAGTCCTGCGAGTTGCTCTGTAAGTTGAAAGTCGTTGCATTTTGTTGACCCCGGGAGGACTGGCTGCTGTGATGTTGTCGCTAATGGGGGCCCTACGCCAAGCTAAACCCCCGCCTGACTAAAGTGCTGTTTCCATTTTTTCGCTGCATCCAGAAGGAAAGGGATCGCCAAAGTCACTACGCCAAATCAGAGTTGCTTGGGAACTGCGTGTGCGACGCTTGTTTCGCTCGGCAATTACACGTGGTACACAAACAATTAAAATCTGACCAGGAAGGGAGAAGATCCAGAAATAACCTTAATTGACTTACAAATGACTATAATTACACAAATGCAGCACATTTAAAAAACAAATTATCATAATTTCCTCACTTGAAAAAACAAAAATAAAGGGAGAAGGTAAAGTGTTTATGACTCTATTCTCTATTCATTGTTTCAGTAGCAGGAGACAGTAGGGGTGGGAAATGCTGCAAAATCTGTTTTCCTATACCAGTTATCCCTTTGTTAAACACTTAAAAAGATGAATGTTAAAACACGGAGCAGTTTTAATGGTAAATATTAGCGGACAGGCTACAGGGGCATTTCACACCTCGTCCTCCTTCTCTTCTCCTCTGCTGCAGCTCCAAGTCCTATCACTCGCTCTCACTCTCTCCTGTTTGTCTAAACAAATCTGTGGTGTTACCACAGTAGCCAACAGCCATGTTGCAATGTTTTTGTTTTTTTTCCCCGTCCCCGTCCAGTCAGTTACGTACGTTAACTTATTGACATTACACAGCTTATACACAACAAATCACTCCTCAGCTTTTTTTCCACAAACTCCGGTCTCGTGTCTTGCCCAACTAACCGGCCAGACCATCCACGGTTAAGAACTCAAGTTTGGATCGAAGTACAGCGCATGGAGCAGGATAGAATGGAAGGTTAGATGACTGATGGCAAGGTAGTAGGAAGACCTGGGTGGCTGAGATCCAATGGTAGGTTAGTGCACGGAAAAATCTCAACGGGCAATGAGTTGAGCTTGAAATAGCTACCACGGAGGTGCAACAACGGACAATCTGGTGATGAGGGGATGGAAAACAGGGGCTAGACATACTGCCGGTTGGTGGCTTGATTTGAGACAGGTGTGTAGACTGGGTGGAGGGATGAGTTTATTTCAGGATGGTTTACACACTGATCTAAGCCAGGGGAGCCAGGAGTGAGAGGCAGACAGGGGGGCACTGGAAACACGAGGCAGGGGCAAAACACAGGAAAACACTGGGAAGTCTAGGGGCAACCAGTCACAGCGAAGGCGCACTAAGAGGAGCGCTTCAAGAAATGTCACTAGACGGCTTAGCATTGTGTAGGGCCATTTACCAGGCTGCTATACGACGGGTTGGGAGTGAGAATGGGCTGGCAAAGTGCACTTGACAACAGGAGCTGTTTTACTCCTGTAAACATTTCCCACACAAATGGACCTCTCCTGAATTTGTTTGTGACTGGACTGAGGCCACTTCCTCCAAAGGGGGTGCAAGTCTGATTGAACAAGACTTTAGCAGAGGTTTGAAGTCGCCCTTGAGCATCTTAGTAATGAGACTGAAAGTTAAATCTTGACCTTGGAAGCAGCAGTTCCCAAAGCAATCTCGCGACAAGGTTTCATTTAATATGTCACTATCTTCCTCGGCAGATGGAGTTGTCATGGCAATGTAGATGTTCAAAATTCTGTGAACATTTTAATAGGGACTTGTCATTTATGTTGGCTTAAAAGTTGAAATCGAAGATCCTTTCTTGGTGGCATATTGTACACAAATCCCATTAGTGCATTTTGCCATCACTGAAGTCAACAGCAAATCCTGTGCATCCCCATTTGCCAAGGAATCTTTTTCTTTTTTTTTTTTTTCTCTCTCGTTCTTCTATTTACCCCAGAATATTTTGTCTTTGATTGATGTGCGCTTCTTCTTGTCATTTCTCCTGGGCTTGCGGGGCTGTTTTTGGAGAAACGGCTTAGAAATCAATAGTTTCAGAACACCAACATCATTTACTCCTCATGAGTATGATGCTTTTCTTGAGTTGTTAGCATCAGGTTTTTCTTCTGGGCATCTCTGTAGAAAATAAACACTGTCTGTATGAAGGTGTGCCGGTTATGTGCACAATTATTTCATTTCAAATTGGTCTCATGACCACAGATTGTCGACAAACTCAAATTATGACTGGTTTGACATCTATGTTTAATGAATTACCGCAGCAGTGTCTCAAACATAAGGTGTGGGAGTGCACACTCTCATCACTTATGAATGAATAACTGAAATTACCATTATTCACTCTGCAGATCAATTTAGAAGTTTCCCACAGACATGTCATCGAAGCACTTCAGCATTCAGCCAGGGCGGTTGCTGCAACTGACGGCTGATGGCTGAAGTCTGGAGACAGGGGTGACTAATTAGTAGGAAGTTGAAAAGTTCAGTGCAAACCGCATGTAAAAGGGACTATTAGGGAGGGCCACAGGGAAGGATTTAAGCCCTTTATACAGTCTCAACTTCCTTTACCTGAGTTAATGATTTTCTGCAGTCCTCAGAGAAGAGAGGGGTTGAACCTAATCACCACAGCAGATGGGCAGAGAAGTTGAGAGTTCACTCAGAAGTGGATCATGAACTGTCTATTCAGGAAGCCCCGATGCTACGATCTAGCCCACGGTTGTTCACATTTTGTTCTTAAGAAAAACTGGATTACTGGGCAGCTACGCAAGAGTTAATTTCAATGAAACCAAACAGACAAAAAAATGTAAGCTCAAAATTGTAGCCTTGCTTGTTGCCATGATTTCTCCCTATTGTATGCTGTTAACGGTATAAAGTCGCCTCCAATGAAAAATAGGCAGCCATTGCTAGCTTGACCTCCCTGCTTTGTACACAGTGAAGATAACAACAGTGAGTGTGCAGGTGTGTTATGTTAAATATCATGGAGAAACAGTCGAGCGGGAATCGGTGCTAACATCCATCGTGCTAGCCTAACTAGCTTACACTCCCTATCCAAACACAAACTTCTTATACGTCGAGATGTTGAATGTTGGAAATGGACAAACTACCAGTGGTGCGCTGTCAGGGCCAGCAAGGACTTCTCTGCTGGCCTAAACACTATCAGAATCACTGACTTATGTTTTAATATACTAGTGCATTGCCCGTAGGAAGTATGTATTTCTATAGAAAAGTGGGAGGTTAAGTAACTTTTTCATGGCTGACCAAATGAGGCTGTGTTTGAAGGTGGGACATCAGGGATATAATTGCCCGTTTTTGACTATTTTTGATTTTGCCATTATATTTCACCTTAAAAACTATTTACCTTGCCTTGCTTGGTGTCATTAGGGTAACAACCTTACATGTGTGACTGTACAGTTAGTTTTTCATTTTGACATACTGTATTAACACAATGCACCTAAAATCACAAAAAAACATAAAATCCGAGTAGGAAAAAGTTCGATTTTTTACTGTGAAAACCACAAATATGTTTAACAAACCATTTTTATTATTTATAATGCAAATATAAATTGTTTTTTGCTAAATTTGTGCATACATTTTTGAAATGTACAAAGTTATATGTAACTATTAATAACTTAACACTCCAAACACGCTATATGTCACAAATCTCTCAACTGTCAAAACTTGCTGTCTCTATCACCGTCACTGTCGCTGTCACTCTTTCGCCGCCGTCCCTCCCACAACTTCCCCCTGTTCCTCAGCAACCAAATCACGTGGTTTGCCATATAATTTTGTGATTGGTTGGTGTGGTGCCTTTTTCCACCAATAGGAACGTCTTTTTTTGCTTGCAAACCCTTCCTGCTTGCGGGAGCTTTCGTGAGAAAAGCCCGTTTTTACAGTCTCTTCCTGCACCAAACGCGCTGCAAACGTGACGGCAATGTTCGCAAAAAGAGTGGCGTACATTATTTA
>OMLP01017608.1:9689-22750 GCA_900302685.1 Spondyliosoma cantharus | reverse complement strand
CTCATGATATCAGGGTGGGGAACGTAGCCGCTGCCACCTCCGAGCATGAACAGCGCCTGGTTCAACTGCATGGGTTTATCTACACACACACACACACACACACACACACACACACACACACACACACACACACACTTTTGTATTTCACGAAGAAATTCAAAATATTTAGTGTTTAAAACTTACCTAAAATATTCTCGGTGTATCTAAATTATTTGCTGATGCACCTCAATAAAAACAGCACCAGTGTAAAAAGTTAACCTGGAGCCCTGCATATTGGCTACAGTATATTAATGTCTCCCCCTGGTGGCCACCTTATTTCAGGCATTTTTTTAAACTAAGGGGCAAAATGAAGTGTTTAGGGTTAACACGTTCATCAGAAGACAGACATTTATCAATATCTTAACAGCATCACATCAGTAACAAATGTCTATAGTTGCATTTGTGAGAAGTAGAAAATGTTGTCAGCTTTATGAGTAAGTTACTGCAACTGAACTAACTTCATAATTTTAGCTGTAATTGTAACACTGCTAATTTTAAATGTAGTATTAGGACGTGCACAAAGAAGCTGATTTGATTTAAATGGGGCCAATTAACCTTTTAACCTTGATTACGAAGAAACACACGTCATCAGTTTGTGTATCTTTTATAGATTACTTTTCCCTTCTTTTTCAGTTGTATGTATTTGTGTCTGAGACAAGGAAAATTAAGTACCTGGTAAATCTACTTAACGTCTGTGCCGGTACAAGCCTCTATGCTCCATCTCAAAGTGAGAGGAAAGTTTTGTACAAGCTTTATGTGTATAAGTGCACACTGACCTGGGGTCTGGAAATTGAGTGCGACCAGCTGGGAGCCGCAGAGCCACATGGGAAGCGGGTCGTAGTTGGATGAGTCCAGCCTCTGTCCTCGGGGATAAACTCTGGAAAGCTGAAGGCGGTTGTACTGCAGGAAGCGTTTCCCCCTGCCGCGAGTGGCAAACTTCTCTGCCTTTGTTTCTGGGAAGGAAGACATGTCCCGGTAACACGCCCTCTCCGTCCCTATCTCTGGAAGCAGCAACAAATCACACGATTAAAATAAATACACACAAACTGTTAGGACAAGAGAAGAAGAGAGAGCAGTGTGATCCATACTGTCCTCGTTGAAGGGGACAGGTCTGCAGTAGACCACCAGCTCAGACAGCTCCACCGCGATCTTCTTCCTCCTCTCCATTTGCTTCTCCTCCTGCATCTGTTACCATAGAGATAAGACAACCATACTGTGGGATCAGAAGTGACAAACAGAAAAAAGTCCTTCTATCTTTAAACAAAAACTTTTTGTTAGAATTCCTCTTAACCATCAAAATAGATGGTAGTTTAAAAATCCAGATGGCTTCTGTATTGTCACCATCAGGAAATGTATTCCAAGACTTAGAATGCATCAGTTTTGATATACAAGACATTTTATGTTTTACTGACCCGAGCATCAGCATTCTGCGTAGCCTCTCTGATCTTGCTGACCCAGCTGGTCAAGTCCTCCAAAGAGTCGGCTGCCACATCCAGAGTCTGAACCGGGTGAGATGACAGGTGCTGGGAGTGGATTGTGAAGACGTATGGACGCGAATTCTTCCCATCCTTATGCACCACTGCACAGACAGATGGAGGGAGGAAGAGGTGAAGTGGTAGAAGGAGAGTTTAATGTAAGATTTTCACAATTTGAGAAAATGACAAGCTAAATGTGAAAGGGCATTTATCCAATTTGATATAACAAAAAACGTTTACGCAAAAATCATCCTAAATAAGTTTTCTTGGAATTATGGGTGTAACGATTCTCCAGATCAGTAGTTAAGTTCAGACCTTTTGTCTTTATTTTACATAATTTTGTATAACTTCAACTACAATTTGTAATATCAAGAAGGCCTCTCTTGAGAGCCCAAGACAGGACTGCAACTTGAGACTGTGGACATTTGTATCACTGCTTCAGTCTCGGTTTCAGAATTGTTACCCCTCTTGGTATTGGAATACATTGATGGAGAACTCTTGTTTGCTTTTATGCGTAGGCAGTGTCTGGTTGGATGTTGGAAAAACATGTTTTCTCTGGTCTCTACATGTTTAAACTGGTCCTCCCTGAGCCTGCCAACTCCCAGAATGAGGAGAACAAGTGATTCCTGCATGGTCTCTGCAGCCCACCCACTGGTAACACGGCTCCTACAGGCTGTTCAGATTCAGCTCCTGTCGTTACGTAACCAAAGGAGTCATTTTCATAGGTCAGCCTCCTCTGTGCGGTGATAGGATATATCAGAGAGGGGGGGGCGTTCATCCCTGAGATGAAGTTTGGTGTGTCCAGCAGTGAGATAGCAGTGTTTACGCGCAATTTGCTCTGTTGTTGGTTGTAAAAATCACCATCAGTATATATTCTGTCCCAGCTACAGAAGAACAGAAGAGACAGTAGTTGCGTTTCATTTTTAACGACAACGTGCTGCTACGGTTCCTGTAAGTTTGTATGTGTGTGCTAACCACTTCACATCAGACTGCTTCAGTAACGAGGGTCAGTACAAAGCTGGCTTTGCCTCGACACTGACTCTCGTGAAAGGATCAGTACCAACCATACTGGACCCAGCAACTGCACCCGAGCCACAGGTAAGTGTCGCTGCGGTTTGATAGTATTTACAGTTGCCTACGAGTATGGTGAAGTCAGCTGGAAACTGGCTAACTAGTTAGCTCCGAGTCTCCCCAAACGCTTCAAGTTGGGCCGGTGTGTTCCTGCCTTAAGAGGCATCGTCTTCCTGAGAGGGACGCATAGCAGGCAAGGCAGGCGTTGACAGACGGAGCTCATTAGCATTTAAAGGAGCAGGCACAGAAACAGCTGCTCTCAAGAGACCTCAGCAGAGCTCACTTGAGCGACTTTCAGACAGCTGAAATTCAGGACTATGGATGGGTTTGGGGCAACGCATATCGAATTCAGTGTTGTTGGACCTTTGACAGTTGTGTGAAATTGATGTAAAACAGTATAATATGAGACCTTTAAAGTGCTATAAAATGCAGCCATAGGCTAGTCACACCTAAAAAAGCACACATGTGATCAGTTCCTCCCCGATCATCTGAATACACCTGATGCAACTAAAGGTTGTCACCTCTGTTTGTCTCAGGAACAGGTTTGTTTATGGGACTCACCTACATGACAGGTGGGAACATCAATGAAGCCCTTGAGGAATGTTCCCAGAGGACTGTTCTCTGTGGACTGAGACAACAGAATCAGAAAAAAAACAATATTGATTATGATTGGAAAAGCAAGACAACCATTGGACACTCATCTCTCTGTAAGAATCAGAACTCACTGCTTCATCCAGCTCTCTGACAGGAGAGCTGGGAACCTCCTCCACGTAGTTTGCAGGAAACCACAGCTGTTTCTTCCCTCCGTAGTCACCTCGCCACCTAAAGACGAGACGCAAGTCCATGACAGACTTCTCCAGATGTGAAGTAACATGTGACGGAAGCACGTGCACACTGACATTTACTCACCAGCCGCCCTCCTGTTTATCCACACTGAGGATGAGCGCCTGCTTGGGGAAACAGAGCTCGTCTTCCCTCTGAGCTCGATAGTCATACAGAGCTTTGACTGTGCACTGAAACACAGCAGCAAGAGGCCCCATCAGTCTTTTTCACAGTGTGAAACCACTGGGGGGAGCCATATCTCAAAAGTGTAGATTTCTATTCCCACCCTTCAAATATTGCTAATATTTGTTCTTTCTTTTGTTAGCTTTTATATATTGTCCATTGTACAGACAGTGTCACTTACTCGTGCTGTGGGCATCTTATTGGCCTCCACATAGAAATGAGGAGTGCGAACCTCATACAGTGCCCCGTAGTCAAGCTCCTGAGAAATAAACAATTCATATTTGAATCTGTAGTTGCAAGAGAAACTTTCTAAGTGGTTCAACAACAATCAAAAACATAACCAGTCACCAGTCGATTTCAATGTGGTGCAAATAGAAATGTGTTAGTTTGCCACTGTAAACAATACTGCTTCCTGTTTTTAAGCGTGCTTTGCTTTGTTTTAGAGTTCCAATTGTGATTTTCTCACTTTCCACTCAGCTCAAATTATTATAGCAATTCATTTTGTGAGCCAAAATAACAACTCATGTCACAAAATAAATGTTGCAGGTGGATTGTAAAAAGACTGTATTGTCGTGCAACAATAATGTAAATCAGAAAGTCATATTTCTTTGTGAAAGTGTGAGAAAACCAATTGATCAAGAAAAGTGAAGTGAATGATGTTGCTTTAGACTTTGAAAAATCTGCCGTACACCCTTCATTATTTTTCTTTCTTTTTATGGACTACATGATTATAAAAAATAATAATAATAAAAAAATCAGATTAATCAGAACTGAAGGTAACGTGATTATGTGATTTCTGATTTAATGGACTCAAACATGTTTTAACTGAGCTGTGTGTGACTCACCGTGGTGCCCATCCGGTCCAGAGTGTCCTCGTTGATGGGGTAGCGGAGCCTCATCTTGCGGTACAGAGGATGTTTCTCATAGTAGCTCACAAGGTCGACGAGGCTCTCGAACTCAGCCGAGCTGCCCAACATGAAGAGACGACCTTCCTGCTGGATACGACAGTGTTTGATCTTCCCCTCCGCTCTATAGACAGATGAACAGTGAAGGAAAATTTACCACAAAAAGAAAGATATTTTGTTTTTTTCTGGCTTAAAAGATTTAACTCTCGATGTTGTCGTCATGTTATTGTTTGGACTACCTGAAGGAGATGGCGTAGGAGTTGTGTTCACTGCGTTTTCGCACCAAGAAAGCTCCGTCTCTGGGAACCCGCATCAGCATGTGTTCAGCCTGAACACGGGACAGACTGGAGTGGTACCACCTGGAAAATGGACAATCGTTTTATAACAAACTAGTATCACCTCTTTCATTTGTACTTTTCTGCTGTTCTCAAAGGAGAAAGATGACTGTGACATCTTTGCAGATATTAATCACTCACTCTCTGCTCTCGTGTGCGTTGGGCTGCGGTACGGGGCTGCCCAGCCTCATCTCGAACTCGTTGCAGCGCAGAGGTGTGTCTCTGTAGTGGCAGATGAGGCGGTAGAGGCTGTCAAACACCAGGTTGTCAGTCAGGTAGAAGCGGGTGGAGCCAGACTCCTGACGAGAATGGATCCTGCAGTGCTGGACTCGACCTGAGCGCCTGAAAGTGGAGGAACAGGAGTGAGTCAGTACAGCTCATCTGGCGTAAACCAGCAACAAATAATTTAAACTCTCTTTTCTTTTGTCTACTGGAAGAAAAAAGACCAAATAGAGGACGAGGATGTCCTGTGTTGTCACTGACCAGAATGAGAGGGTGTAGTCACCGACAAACGTCTCACTCTCTCGGACCAGGAAGGTGCCGTCTTTGGCCCCGCCCTCACAGTAGTCCTGCAGGAGCTTCTCAGCCACTTGTCGACCATCACGCCCTCCGCCCAGCTTCCCGTGGAACCAGCGCTCCGCACAGTGCTGCTCGTTGTTGTTACACTCCTGGACAAGAAACAGACAGAAACATGCATCATCTTTACCTGATTAAGAGCAGCATCACCAACACAACTGTCATCATCATCTACCTCTTTTGCTTCCTCGTCTTCCTCTTCATCAGCTGTCTGGTAGTGAGATGTCTCCTCTGAGTAATAAATCTTATTACTGGTCAGGACAAAGTAGTGTGGAGTCCACGTCTGTAAATCACACAAAAATGCAGATTAGTAACATCATGCAAAACACTGTGTGTATTATAAATAAAAAGTCAGGCACTTGGAAACACGCACGTGGTCAATGGGGTCCTCGAGATAAAGGATGCCATTCTTCAGAGAGTTGCTGATATCATTTTCAGAGTAGCTGGCTGATGACACCTCTTCATAAAGCGTTCCTTCTACCAGTTTCTTGTGCTGCAACACAGTGGGAAAACACAGCCAGAACAATGTGTGTGACTTGTGACATGGAAGCATTTAACAATTCCCCTCGTAACCCTCTTCCCCTCGCCCGCCATTCGTTTATTGATGTCACAGATCTTTTTCAAGTATGCGGTAACCTCACCTTGGCTTCTTCAGGGGAGTTGTGGTTGGTTGTAAGCCACCTCACAGCCAAATTAAACAAAAGTCAGATGGTAATCCAGTGCCTGAATACTTTAAAGGATGTAGCCCACAAAAGTGGGTATATATATTGGAGGGCCTGAAACCTACGCTGAGCCATGATAACTACTTTTTGTTGGACAATGGTCCCAGAATTAAGTTTGATAAACAGTAGTATTATCATATAAGACCATTTTATGACACTGATAGCATGATAATATACCACAATAATGCAAGTACACCCTTTCAAAGTGCATTGAATGTTTAACTCTTAATATAAAGATATTGAATTAAAAAATAACATATCCTAAATAAATAAAATAAAGTGCTATAATGGGAGGGAAATCCCTGCAAGTTATTCTGGCATCATGCAGTTGGTGACATGTCTGTGAGATTTACATTCTGTAAACACAAAGCGCGAGATGAGGTCATGCACATACATCAAGAACTTAACAAGAATTATAAGTCAACTTAATGTGCACCTACTCTTCAAATGTCTGTGGTGAGTTCCTTTAATTTAAACAGAATATTTTCATTTAAGATAATAATGATTGTTTTTAACTAAAAGAAGAAAAACATTAAAAACAACCTCAAATTATCTCAAGCAGGTTGAAAGACATAATCAGTACTTAGTTCCTCAGCATTAAATCTAACTTTGACCACACGACACGCAGAAGAAGAGCTGCAATTCAACTTCTTTAAGCTCTGCAGAAAATCTGTTCCTTTGTTTACAGAATTCTGTGGCTGCAGATTTTGCGTGGGCCTCCCTATCAGTGATGCTGGCTCAATGCTACATATGTGTGTGTTTGTCTCTGTACCTTGATGAGGATCTTCCTGCGGAGCTGGTGGGGTGAGGGGAGCTCCTCAGCGTTGTTGTCGACCGGCTTGGTGAGCAGCAGGTCTCCAAATACCTTTTTAAAGTGTGTGGCCATATTCCTCTGCTGGACCACACTGCAGTGGTCCTCGATGGACAAGATGACAGGATACCTGCACAAACACAGTGACGGGAAGTGACGAGGCAGCACAATTATTTTTACATTTGTTTATTGTTTACTGCCGTCTGCAAGTGGTTCTATTTCTAAACAACAGCAATAGCGCTGGAGAGGGATAAGACAGACTTTTAGACTTTTAAAACCAAACCATGTGTTCCTTTTTAACCCACTTACTCAGATGTGACAAAGGCATGTTCTTTGATGGTGTGCAGCACATCCAGGAATTTGATCTTGGAGGTTAAAGTGTGGCCATGGTAGATGATTGGCAGGTCATCAGGTCCATCCCAGCAGTCCACTAAAAAAAATATACAGATTTAGTTACAAACCTCTCCTGAATCGTATTTCCTCTGAAGACCACAACAGAAATCTGAACACAAAGCAACGCTGCCCTTCCTTATGTGGCCAGAATTTAAGGGTGTATTGCCAAAGATACTTGAATAAGCAACTAAATATATTTCTATAGATTAATAGATTTCTTGAATAAACCATTTAACTTCTCTTGAGAGTTAAAGTCAAATGCTGGAGGCTCTTACGTTCAATGCAGCGGCAGCCCATCCTCAGGCAGCGGGCGTACGCTTCTAGAGATGATTCACTGGAGAACTGGTCACCTGTCAGGTAGCTGAGAGAACAAGAACATGGTAACAGTTCATAACAGCAGAGGAGGAATTCTTAGTCAAAAAAATAATTAAGGATTAAAGGTACTATTTGGGATGGCAGCCGACTTGTCCTACAATCCCAAAATGTCAGTTTTTGACAATTTGAGAGTGAGACTAAAAGATACAATACCATACAAATAGCACCTTTAATCACTTATTCAATAAAATGTTAAGAAAAGACAAAATGCTATAAAATAGGAAATAAAATGCCCCAGGTCATGATTAGAATATGTTTGTGTTCTTTCTTTAATTAATTGCTTATCATAATTTGTCACAATTGGTGGTGAATTTTCAGCTAATTTACTTATTGATTGGTCAGCTATTTGTCTCAGAATTACATTTGTTGTAAGCACAAGTTTGAAAGTGCACAATGTCATTTTTGGGAAGACATTTTAATCAGAGGAGAAAAACCTTTAATGATTGATTTTCCTGCATTAACTAAATAATTAAACCGTCTTCATTTTCATGAATGAATAAACAAACTGACTGTAAAGGACAATGCAATTTCATACCATTTTACTTTTACTGTTTATACGTGGCGGACCCTGCCACCCTTCTGCCACCCAAACAGTCTTTTGGGGACCTTATTTTCCTCTGAAAACAGTGTTATTCAGTTAAGGAAAAGATAAATATTCTGAGTTTGTATTATAAGCTGAACCTTCTTAATAATACAGCAAAAAAGCAGATTTATCAAAATGTGGTGTTTAAATCAATAACAAGACGACACGGGGCTCCTTTAGGGTTAGTGTGCCTTTAATGTGGTCTAAGATATGAGAACATCTGAGACACAACCGTCGAGACTTACGTGTTGTGTGAAGAGGAGATCCAATACTGAGACAGTGGCCTTTTCATGTCATCAGGAACAACAGTCGAAAGTCGAGGGTCACATACAGAGTTCTCTTTCGAGTACAGGAACGTCAGGAACTACAAACAGAAATGTAACATGATCAGACTGCAAGGCTGGAAAAAATCTCTGCAGTTTATTTCAGTTTTTGCGCACATTTGTGTTTTTGTACCTCATCCAGTTGTAGCATGGGCTCAGGCTGCGGTCCCCCTCTCATGTAGCCCGTCAGGAACTCTCTGACACGACTCAGATCCGACGCCCAGGAGTCCTGAGACAAACAGCATAAAGAAGTGAGCACAAGGCAGTTTTCAGAGAACAGTTTGGTGTTGTTCTGGGCGGTGGATTCGTACCTTCTGGTCCATCTGCAAAAACTTCTGGAAGTCATAGAGGGAGATCTGACAAAGCTCCGGTCTGTCAACATTCCTACAAACACAACGGTTTTCAAGATGTCAGACAGAGGAGGGATGAAAGTTAAAGAAAAGTTCAACTGAGCCCAAACAAAGAAAACCTTAAAGAAGACATGATACATTAGCATCTGTCCAGCAACTATTCTATGCCATTTTTTAGGTTAGTGTTCCATTACGTTAAGCAAAAGGTATAACATCCATAGAGGCAGGAAAAAACTAAGTACCATTAAAATGTCAAAAACACCTGGAAATCTCACTTTCCTGAAAAACAAAACCTTTCTTGGGACACTGATAAGTTAAACTGGACAGGTAGAAGAACAGGAGTGGGGGACGTGAAAACAAAGGAGTGGAGGTAAAGGTGCATGTGGAGAGACTCACCGCAGAGGGAAGGAGAGCTCCAGCTGCTCAATAATCTAGGGAAAAAAGGGGAGGAACCAGGTGACGGACAGATGGGAGGGAGCCAGGTGAAGCATACACAGTTAAGGACAAAGTGAGCGTGGTATTGTGCGAGAGCAGAAGTACTGAAGCCCCATTAATTCAGAAAATGAAGTACAATTTTTTTTAACCATTACATTTTTTAGATAATCTTATGAATTTACAAAAACAGGGTAACCATTTTTTTCTCAAAAGAACGCATTACGCTTCCGTGGATTAATGCCTGCCATTTGATTTTCACGTCATATGGAAATAAACGGAAAGCTATAGCTGCCTACTTTACATGCAGAGCATAAATGTAAAGTGTACATGATTTGCAATTAAGGATTTAATATATGGACCTTCAACTCTGACTGGGACAGTATCAAAATCAGTGCTCGTTCCTCTAAAAGTCTGAAAGCATAGCTTGCAATGGAGGATTCTTCCATTGTGATATGACTTCTTTCTGTAAGTAGAGGATTTGAGTACTTCTTCCGAGATTTTGTTTGTGAGCAAAACCAAATCAACACTCACACTCTTCTGAGCGTCGAACATCAGTGTCCTGTAGAGCTGTGCGAAGTTGGGGTATGACAGATCGGTCCTGGCCTCCACCTCCTGTGTAAACATGGAGGATGTGAGTTAGTGTGAAACGACACAGCGCTGTGGAGGACGCTCAGAGGTGGGTGGAAATATAAGACAGGGGAAAACACCATTTCTTCATGCACTGGTCAATTCTGAGATTTGGGGCTATTTGCTATCATCACTCTTCTGGCAGACTAGAGGAAAACAAAAATGCACAAAATACATATGTAAGTGTCTATCTTAGCCCTTCAAGCAAACAAGTGCACATTTAATTAGATGACCTCATTTGCATAATTAAACCATACATATTAGAAATGTTGTAATAAAAAAAATTAAATCCTCTTAATGTTAACAATCAACTTTGGAAGTTCATAGTGATATCTTTATTTGTGTCTTATTTGTGTATCATTCATAAGCTGATTTATAGAACAATTTATTCCTAAAAAATATTATTCTTTTTCTTTTTTGCTGTTTTGCAGTAATTATGGAGTGATAAAAAGAGTTAACCAAAGTTTCCCTCTGTAAAAACCTTTCACTCCAATATGCCAACAAAATGAAACATGCATTTTGATCCTGTTTTTATCCAACTCATTTCATTTATCTGATCAGATTTCTTGCCCAGGAAATCATACAAAATAGTGCATTTTCAGCTAGATGAAGCCTAATTTGCATATTTAAACATGCAGTTTTTAGAAAACTTGCAATAATAGTCTTAATGCCAGAAGTTTCATGTTGATGTCTATTAGTTAGAAATGTTACCATATTCCCCTGCAGCGTCTCCCATAAAGACTAAAGACTGACCTGTAGCTTGTCTTTGAGGAAGCGCATGTTGGGGACTCTGTAGTTGATCTGAGTCAGCAGAGCTTTCACATCCTTCACCGTGATGCTGCAGAAAACAATGAGGAAAGATGCATTAAAAGAGTTTCTCTGAGAACACACACAAAAATATTTGACTTGGCACCTTTAGAAACCCGATGATAATTCCTGTGTTTTCACCAGGAGATGGAGCTGTATGGTTTGGCGAGCTAAAGTCTCCAGATTTCTAGGCTGAGTGTGAGGAATCATGTAAGGTTTTCATTGTTTGGGCTCAGGAGGGATGACAAGCTGACACGTCTTGTCCTGGACGGAGAGATTTTTTATAGTTTTACTCGCCGTCTTTTCGCTTAATATACTACAACACCTGTTAGAGGAACAATTCAGTATTGGTTGTGCTCTTAGAGGAATTTGTGGCCAATTTAAAACATAGCAATTACTGTCAGCCTAAGTCTTAAATTCATTAAATTAATGGTTGTTATGCTTTCATATATTTGATTGGTTTAAATCTATAACATCTTTTTTATATCAGTAAAGTCATGACAGTGACTTCTCCAGATTGCTTCTCCATATTAAAAACTCTTCAACAGTTGAAGAGTCCCAGGTTGTTATGGACTTGCAAATAATACATTTTCTATTTTTCCCTGAGCACGTCTTGTCCATGCTGGCTTAAAAGTTGAGCTGTTTCCACGGTGAAAAATGAACCTGTAAGATCAAGTTTTAAGCCAAAGCAGAGTCCTTAAAATGCCCAGTGGAATCCATGACAACTGGAAAAACTCAATGATGTGATATGATGAGTCCTCATTGTAAAAGAGAAAGCAACGTTAAACGTCAGGCAGCAAAAGTTGCCAAACAGTTCCCATGAAATTACAGTAAAATACTGCACATAATTCAACCAAATATTACATAATACAAAGTATTAAGCACATTTTAAAGCTGTTACAGTAATCCATTGTTGATGTGTACACAGTATTTTACTGTATGGGAACTGGTTGGCAACTTTTGCTGCCAGACACTTCATTTATCTATTTTTACTGACTATTTTTTTAAAGCGTAGACCTTCTCATTATATCACATGATGTTCATCAGTCGAGGGAATTTGTCCAGCTGTCGTAAATTCCTGATGATTTTAAGGACTCTATTTTGTCTTAAAAGTCAAGCTTAAAAGTTTCATTCTTCACCTTGAAAACAGCGAAATCTTTAAGCATGAACAAGACGTGCTCAGGAAGAAAATGGAAATTTTTATATTTACAAGTTTTACAAATGTGAAAACTGTTCAAGGGAGGGTGATATGAAAAAGCAATTTGGTGTGCTGTCATGAGACATTACAGATTTAAACCAATCAATTTAAAGTATTGTTACATTTTGAGCATTTAAGACTTAGGCTGACAGAAATCACAACAAATATGAACTGGGAAAACTAATTTCACAGTAATTCATTTATGTACAGTATTTCACTGTAATTTTACAGGAACTGCTTGGCAACTTTTTCAGTGCACAACAGGTGGTGACACTGTTTTGTCAAGTTTTTCTTGTAAAAACTGCACAGAAGATGTTGCAGTTCCATCTGCAGAGTCGCTGATGGCTTTACCGCTACATATATTTTTTTTCTAGGACCAACAGCACATGGATAATCACTTCTGCTGATTAACAAAACACATGCAACCCTCCGGCGTCAGCGAGGAAGCGAGAAAAGCAGGTAAAGTAAAATAAAACCAGGTCAGTGCTCTGTGGCAGGGAGGATCTTTCGGGGTCAATGACCGCTGCCGATGCCAGGTCTGATTTGTCTCCACCCACTTCCCTCTGTCTAGCTACTGTTGCTGCTATTTTCACAGGAGACAGGAAGTTGCCCTCTCCCAACCCAACGCATCACTTCCTGCTGCTTATCAGGCGCTGGCAGGCTGTTTGTCTGGAGCGGCTTCCACCCAAACAGAAGCTTATTAATGAAAGCACGAGAGTGTGTGTGTGTGTGATACATGTAGTATATGTATATGTATGAGTGTCATGTTGTGGATTTGTGTGTCAGGCTATGGGATATGGAGGACCACAAGTGTCACCAAAATAGTAATAAAGCATTTAACTGATGTGCAATAAAAATAGGCATTAATAAATAAGTTCACAAATGAATATTTTTTGGTCACAGTGTATCAACCAGTGTTGGGAAGTTACTTTTAAAAAGTAGTGTTTGCTCGTTACTCGTTACTTCTTAAAAAAGTAATCACTTACTTTACTTAGTTACCCTCTACGGAAAGTAACTTTTTACGTTACTCG
>OMLP01017604.1:33160-54467 GCA_900302685.1 Spondyliosoma cantharus | reverse complement strand
AGAATTATTAATGGGGCTACCCCCATCGGTGTGAATCTGTGTGTGTGTGTGTGTGTGTGTGTGTGTGTGTGTGTGTGTGTGTGCGTGCGTGCGCGCGCCTCCTTCAGCAATTCTCTCAACTGTTCTGTGTTGGAAGACAGACGGATCAGATCACAGCTCGCTGCACACACCGCACCACGAAGACATTGTGTTTCTGTTTATTTTTGACAGCAGAGCCACAGCTACACGCCACGAAAAACTTTTGACTCGGCTTTTGTTCCCTTCAGCAGCCGCTGCGCTATCTGCTGTGCCCTGGCTCTGAGTGAAGCAATAATTAATGTGATAACAAAAGCTCTCTCTCTCTCTCTCTCAAACACACCCACACCCTAAGAGACTTTCTGACAGCTTAGAGCAAACTTTGATGTTTGGTTAGGTGAAATAATGCAGTGCAGAGAGAGAGAGAGAAAAAAAACTGTAATCACATTCAGAAGTCTTTCTTCCCCGTGTCACACTTTGAATTAGCGTGGAACCTAATTTGAAATACTCTCCCAGTCTTCTACCTTCATCACGTTAATACAAAAACCACTGGCTGTGAACACAACCTTATTGCTTCTTTCTCTTTTATCTGAAATGTAGGATGTGTGGGGCAGTCACTAGGAACCCAGGTAGGAAATTAGATTGCATGGCACCAACAGCCACTGTAGCGTCAGTCTATTCGACCTGCTGCCACCTGGCGAGAGATACACTAGTATCTGCTGCCCCACCACCAGAATACAGAGCAGCTTTTTTTCCCCCTCAGGCTGTGAGACTCCTGCTTTAACTAGTTCTATAATCGAGGTGATTTATCTATTATTACCTCCCCGATGGAGTTAATGTTTTCACCTGTGTAAGTTTGTTGGTTGGTTTGTCAGCAGGATTACACAAAAACTACAAAACCGATGTCCACAAAACTTGGATGGAGGGATGGGTCTGGGCCAAGAATAGACCCCGTTAACTTCTGGTGTGGATCTGAAATAAAGGGACAGATCCAGGATTTTTCTTGATCTGCCGTATTTGGATGTGTCTATGAGTGAGTACAAGAGGGGCCTTGGTGGAGGTATGTTTTCTACTGAGTGCCATTCTAGTTTAAGGATCCATAGTCTGGTGGTACGGCAGCGGATACTTCTGTATCTTTTGCCAGACGGCTGCAGGGTGAAGAGATGCCGGGGTGGGTTCGGACACCTCACCACTCCGATATCACTGATGCTCTGTAGATTGGTACCAGTGGTGCTCTGGGTGTCGTGCCAGTTTGTGATGTTTCCTGTCAGAAGTCTATCGCTTGTCTGCAAAAGTTGACAAGAACTTGCCACAGAGCCCTCAAGGACTCCTTTCCTCAAGAAGTAGCTGCAGCTTCTGAATTCAGTGCTTCAGAGGCCAGGTGGAAAATGACAAGGAACAAATGATAGCACAGTAGAAGCCTTGCAGAAAGCTATTTTCTCCAAACCTCAAGATGAAAGTAGTCCAGCTCGTCTCATATGGGTCATTTTTCCGCTACAGGAGAAAATGACTCTTCCAGCAGACTTCATCAAATAGGTTCCTCTGTACTCCACTGACATTTTTCATTACTTGAACTCCTCTGACATGGATACATAACAATGACATTTCACTTTATGTTGTTTTTATGTGGTATTGCATTTTACCTAATGTCTTTGGTGGCTGTACAGTGATTTAAACCACTTAAACCTTCTACTTATATTATAAAGTGGTCTACTGTATCTGCGGTAGCCTACATGTGATTTTTTTAATAAATGCCAGATATTATTATCACATGACTCCTCAGAACTTGCTGCATTAATGTAAATCACTGGAATTAAACAGGTGCACTGAGCAGCTTCAGGGAACATCCTGCTTGTATCGCATGCTCTCATCCCCTCAAAGAGAGAATCAGCCCTCTGTTCGTCAATTGTGAGTTGTTCTATATTTGGGTTCAAAATGAACTCCCGCCCACGACCGTGCATCCTGAGTTGGTCTAAATGGATCCTGGCAGAGTTGTAAAAATTGCCCCAATCATGCGCCTCGGACGCACGGGGAGGCGTGCCTCAGATTGCGCTTAAATTCAAGTCTGTGCCGTGGCGAGATGCACAGTTCGCTTTGGATTTACACCAGCGCCTTGCAGAGCACGCGGGTTTATTTGGATATTAGCACCCTAAGCTGATATTTTCATATCGATGTTTTGCTGATTTCATCCATTTTTTTATTTGATTTTATTTTTATGGCTGCTGTCGGGCGCAATTGTGCCATATTGGAGCTGTCCGTGCGCATCAAGGGGCGATACGCGAGTTTCAACCTTCTCCTGAATGCTTTGTCCTTGCATGACATGAGCGAGACAGAAACATCTGGTGTGTGAGTGTGTGTGTGTGTGTGTGTGTGTGAGTGTGTGTGCGGTGCGTGTGTGTGTACAGATACTGTTTAATCACACGCTTGCAACTGGTGTGTGCTGTGGAGAGCAAATGGCCATAAGGCGTCCACCTCGCAGCGCGCACAGATCCCTGTGATGTGGATGTGCCACACTTTGTCAAGCTTCTGTATGGCTAAAGCCGGAGATCTCCTAACGACTGGACACCTTTTGAGGAGTTAAAACTTTTTTTTTTTAAATATATATCTTTCCGCGTTATCACCTTATCAATGATGACCGAGAACAACGAGATGGAGAGCGAGTCGCAGCTCCAGCGCTCTCCAAGCACCATGTCCATCCAACCGATGTCATCCAAGGCAAGTACCAACAGTTTTGAGCTTTCAAGTCAGCACGCTCGTCTCTGTCTGAGCTCTCCTGCAGCGCGCAGTCTAATCTCCCTGAGGAGGAGACATCAGACACTCAGTCATGAACGAAAGGAGAGATTCTTTAGTGTTTTTCACCCGCAGTTTAGTTTCTTTTGCGGTATTTTTCCACCAGCCTATGTAATGCTGATGACAACACTTTACAATTGCACTTGTATTCATCATGACTGCGTCACTAGGTGTAACCAAACACGTAGGGTCTGATGTCACTCTGTCTCCCCTCCCTCTCTCTTTGCCTCTCCAAACCTACTTCCTCTACAATCACACACACACACACACACACACAGGAAGGAGGATTTATGTTTAGTATTCATTCATGACGTGCATTTCAATGAGAAGGATTTACGGAGAAGAATTGTTGCAGTGACTGCTTATCGGAAATGTGTGTTTGACCGACAGTCCTACTTTTTCTGCCGCATTCACACATTATATTACAGCCACATTTTTTTTTTTCCATAGGTGCATTTTGTGCCTGATATGTAGAACTAGATTTCTTTACCGTTACAGTGTATCCCTGCCTCAGCCTGAAATGCCCTTACAATGTGTCCTAATGATTCATTTTAATTTGCTGACATGACGGTATAAACAAAGTCCTCTGGGGCTGGCCTCCAAGTGCCGGAGCTGTGAAAGCTTTCTCCGTGTCTGCTGTTGTAATGGAAGGCTTTTAAGACCCCTTGATTCATTTAGGCCCAAACACTTGATACAACTTTCCCTCAGACGAGTCTTTTGTCTCCACCTCATGCCCTCTCTCACCGTTCATATACAAACACACACACGCACACACACACACACACACACACACACACACACACACATGCAGTAGCGTGGACATGTTTGCAGCAAAGTGACACTCCTGCGCAACACAGTCAAACACGTCACCGGCCGATTGGCTCCACGCTTCGTTTAAATGTTTGATTTCCTCTGTGAGAAGCAACAGTCGGCATTGTTTATCACCACTCTCTGTCCACCGCGGTCCACTCCAGTTCCCCACTCCTCACCAGCTGCTACTGGAGATACTGGCTGATATCTAGTGCCAAGCGGGACTGATTGGTATTCATATGATTCATCAGCTGCTCCGGCTTCACCACATCAGAAACATTTATACCACAAACTAATTGGGCTGACCATTGAATCACCAGCCTGGTTCCTCATCTCCCTCTGCTCTCCCGATCGATTGAGGCTGCGCTGGGTGGATTCCAGCACCCCCGTGTGAGAATAGATTTCACTTTAACCTTCAGCCCTCGCGTGCTTATAGGTGTTTGATATTCAAATGAAAGGTTAATTGTTTCAACTTTTGAACTTCCTTTAAATGCTCAGGATTCAATAGCTCTGTGCCACCAGAGGGTCAGTTTGATTTTGCAACACACAGGAGTCTATTATTGAATCTTGTAGGAGAATATTGAAGTCAATGACCACACAGAAGCTCGTTGCTACATGCAGGCACGGCTGCTTCGGAAACGCCTTTGAAAAGCAGGTCGTGGCCAAAGAAGCATGTATTTAAACTTCTGAAAACCACTCGACGCATCACACAGCAGGCTTGCCGCGGTAGTCGGTGTTAATAGTTTTACACAGTGTTCGGCACACACTTATCACATTACTTGCCCTCACTCGCCCCTACCGTGGTTTGGCTTTTTCAATCAATGTCTAGTCAGATGACGGATGGTACAAGAACAAACTCATCTGCATCTGCACACAGTAGCAGGAGTAACGCTTCACTTACATGACAAGAGTAGGGAGAGTTCACCGAAAAGATGTCGGCAATGGATTTGTTGTAATAAATGAGGGAAAAGGGGTTGGTTACCTCACTGAGAAGTTGGAGGTGTGCAGCCTGTCGCCTGCAGCGCTTCATCTAACAAATCCTTCTTGTTCCATTCCTCCCGCTAAAACTACTCGCTGACATTTTTCAAACTGATACGCTGTCAAGAAAGGATGAAACTGTTGTTTTGCTCATTAGACGCAAGTGCTCAGCTCACTGAAAACGTTGCATTTCCTGTGACTAACCTACTTTAGCGATAAAAGTCAACATGTGTTTCGCCCGTTGAATGCTCTTAATGTGAAGCTGCAGCAGTGGGGAAATGTTCAGCGTACATAAGCTGTAAATTAATACAGCGCTCTAAAGCTAGTGAACACCTTTTTCTTGAAAAAGCCCAGTGTAGCTCTGTGTGTTAAATTTTTCATACATCTATTAACATTTCTACAATATGTGTCATATCTTGGTCAGGTGAAATGGTTAGAGTAGGAGAGATGGCCTCCAAGCAAGAGACTGCTGTTCAAAGATGGCATTTCAATATTTGTAGTTGTAACACCACTGTATACTTTTGTAAGACATCGGGACAATTTTCAGTTGTGTTTGTGATGATACCTAACCAGACAGTAACCACAGGTGTCATAACGTACAGTTGAAAACTGAACATAGATAAGTGTGCAGAAATGTGAAGTACATTGCCAAAATTTATTCTGGTGATTGGGTTGAGATTGAAAATCCTACTGGCAAAATTCCCCCCATAACTATTTTAATACACGTAATCCAGACCATTCGTGAAATTCAGAAGAAAGAAATCAGCCACAGGGTGTAATTTTTGAAGGAATCTAATCAGACACGTAGCCATGTGTCCATGGTCTTTTTAATTAGATAAGGATGACAGGGAGAGAGGGAGGGACTCGCTCTGATAACACATTCCCTGGAATCCACCGGCAGTAAGTTTCCCGTAGAGATGAATATCGGGAATTGGGAGCAGAGGAAAACAGTTCCAGGGGATTAGGCGGAGAGGAAGCATGGACTTTGTCCCTGACTCCGATGTATTTTGGTCTATTGCCAAGGGTGGTAGAAATGTGAGCGGTGGAACAGATGAGATGCCTGAGCAGCAATCACCAGCCACTAGTGTCGCTCTTTGTTGGGAGCTTGTTGAAGTGTCAAGGCTGGTGACGCATTTGTCTTATAGAAATGCAGGTAAACCTTTTTTTTCTCCCAGATGAGTTCATGAAACAAACCCAACCACAGAAATATAAAGACTCGGAATTATAACCTTCACCGTATATGTGGGCGATTGGCCCATTTGTCAGCTTGCCTACAACTGCGACAATTCATCCACATGTCGCCTTTGGATTCTTCACCCAATCTTCTTCCGTCGACTGGAGCACTTAAGCACACACAGCCCATCGAGTGATAAGAGGTGTCATAGCCTACAGTGTGAAAATGAGAACTTGTTGCAGCTCCAAAACTAAATGACAAGTCGTAATACACGTTGCAGTTTTTGGCCAAGTGCAGCTGTTTTATTTTACTCCGGTGCCTTGTGCTAACACTTGAAAACAGCATGTTGAGTGATGGAAACTTAATTCAGAAATGTGAATGGGAAATGGCTTTAGCGATTTTTTAAAAGTGTTGGTGTTTTCTTCTTTTTGTCATTTTTATTGAATATCCACGGCTACACTGTGTGAGCAGACATGAAGGAGATGGAGAGATGTCCCCGAAATGGAAATAAAGCGGGAATCTGCAATTATATGCCGTGAGAGTGTGGCAGCAATTCAATATCATCATTTATACTCTGTCAGTGAATCATATTGTGCTGATATTATGATATTGTGTTATAGTTTTACAAAAGTCTGCTGTGCAATTTTATAATTCTTCATGAGTATTGAGGGGTTTTTTGTTTGAACAGCAACACAGGATTGAATATGAGTTATGTATGTGATTTTGCATACATTTCCTATATATGATACACATTCATGGCAGAAAAAAACAAGACACAAATCAACAAATACAAAGACATGCTAGCTGCTCTGTGAGGCTGTGCAGCTATGCTACGCTGCTATAAGCTAAATGCTAATGCAAAGAAAAAGTGAAAAGCTTGACCTGCTGGTGATGCACGGAAAATTGCAAGATTCTTCCGCTTGGGGTCCAAGAATGCATGTGGAAAATTCCATGGAAATCCATCAAATAATGTTTTCAGTAGACCAGTGGTTGACCAAATCTTCATGTTTTGGCTTAAAATGCCTGTTTTGGTCAGTGGTTTTCTGAAACGTTAACTGAAGACATTTTATCCTCGAGACTGCGCTATTGCTACAGTCACTCACCAAAACAGACCCCTCATCAAAGTCTCTCTTAAGCTATTTAAAGATGAAGCGCAGGAAAAGCATCTGGCTGCACTTTTAGGAAAGACCCACTTAATACTGGATCAGGCAGGCTTATCATTTATTCATATAAGAGGTTTAGTTTCATTAATGCACATGTTTACACCAGACAGCACTAATTGCCGTCACCTGCATTCCCCCAGCTTGGTGAATACTGAAGTGCTGCTGATGATCTACAGGTTACACACGGCTGATGTGTCGACGCTGTCATTTCTGAACTACAAAGCTCGACACCGAGTTCTCTTTGAATCCACCCCCACGTCTAGGTTCACCACGCGTCTCATTAACAATCACTTCACTCTCTATGGCACAGATTTGAGTGACGCGAGCGAGGGAGTAAGTCAAGGAGGGAGGTTGAAGTGGGCCAAGGTCTTCATTAATTAATGTAACACCTCCACTGCTGCGATGTTTATTGATGTGACACCAGGGGAGAGGTGTGAGCCGTAGAGATGGTGGACACTGGGAGACTAGAAGTACATGCATTGGCCTCTGCACTGGCGAGAGGAGGCAAAGTGTCTGATTTGTTTTTCTAACGGCCGTTGTGTCGTGCTTGGGGGGGGAGTTTGTGTGTGAACAGTGATTGGGTGAGTGAAAATGGCTGGATGATGAGTTGCCAGGGCAAAGCGGCACGGGGCGGATGGCAGAATGTGGGCGCCAAATTGCGCTTTGGTTGTGATCCATGCTGCTATTTCACAGAGTTTCTCCTCCATTAAACAATCACAGAGAGAGTGGGGAGAAGAAGTGTGTATGAGCGCATGAATGACTGTGCGTTCTGTGTGTGTACATTCACATGCGATAAGGGGAGAGCGATGGCAGCAGCCTGTGATTATGTATCTCTTATCGTGCACTCAAAGCGGGAATCTGCCGGGCATAATAACTTTTAGCCAAGAGGGGAAATGGTTGGAGATGAAAGCGGGTGAATGCGCTCCTTGTTATGATAACCAAAGCTGTTTGCACGCTTTGCCCAGAGATTTTATGAAACATGTCATTTTTTTACTCTGTGAATTCTAATCCTCCCCTAATAAAATCTTCAGGTTGTCCCTTTACCGCTGTTCAATTACAGCTGTTCTATCCCCGTATTTCAGTTCTACATTACCAAAATAATTGAAGCCACACAGTGATCCCTAAATATATCATGCACCTGAGGATGATCATTTCCTGTGTAACCGCATGTGACGCCGATGACCCAGAATTAGCAGGAAACTGTGTCTTTTACAGCACGGTTATCCTTCTTAAGTCGGAAATATCCTCCCTTGGAACAAGGTCGGACACTGTGACGTGCACCCTGGCAGAAAAACCCAATTGTGCACGCTTTTTTATAGACTGACTACGCTTAAAAGCAGGGTACGAAGCCTGGGAGAATTTTAACACGAAAATTACCGGCTTAAGAATGTAAAATATTGTACTTAAAGGTCACATACATTCGCTGTGGTGATACTGTGATAAAAACCATGGAGTGGAGGCAGATATCTGTAGCAGTGGTTGTTTGTTCCACAATCTCTGCTATGATTTTTCTTCTTCGCCTCTGATGCTGACAATGATGAGATGTTTGGCACAGTTCAGTGGGAATAGGAGGAAACTGGAGAAAATAATCAGCACAAATCTCTCTTGCTGTAACACCCCATGCACACCTCGCCGCTCTCTACATAAAGTGATGCGACTGATTGTTGGTTTTTGAAAGATGCACCAGACCTTTTCACATGTTTCCGGACTGGTAAAACTTCAGTCGGCATATATTTTGACCTTTTACAGCCTTCACAGCTAAAGTTACAGGGCTAAGCTGCTCTATTTGAAATGTTTTCTAGTGGGCGATCCACTTAAATAGTCCACAGTAAATCATATTAGAGCCACAAGCTTTATTTATGGTCACTTTCCCAGCAGGACTGAGCCTCTGTTGCTCAGGCTTTGTGACCTCTAGACAGATTGGAGCGTCCAATATATGTTGCACCATTAAATTCTGATGGAGGGAAGAGGAGCCATATATCGGATAAAAATAAAGGCTTTAAAGTTGAATTATGTCTGCTCAAGCCCTGCTGTCGCTCTATGGAGCATTGATTTTGAGACATTTATGTTGCCTACATGTGTATGACTTGGGGGTTGGTATATGGATCAAAGATGTCAGAATTATGTGCTTTTACAGGTCCGCAGGGACGGCTCGATGAAAGTCTGCAGCGGTGATTGCTGCTGTTTGAAGAATATTGACTGCGCAGGTGTAAATCTGGGCACCGTTATGCATTTTGCATGGCACTTTGAGTCATTTGTGAATTATATGAATAATTTGTTGAGAGTGCGGCGGCAAACCCAAATGTTTCTTTCAGGAGAAGGATTTTTTTCTGCAGGTGAAAAGCTTTTTGTAATACTTTTCAGGAATAAATGAAGGTAGGCTAAAACTGTTTTTCTCTTCATTCGACAGGCATTGTCATGAAAATGCAGGGGGATTGATAATACTTGCATATCATACATCACAACCTGCAGCAAAGCTCGGATCATCCAGACAATTCATTTGAGAAATTCACACACATGAATGGAGACTGCGTTCCCAAATCGAACGTGGTGTCACGCGGGCTCGGATTCAGAAGTGTGACGCTCTCCGCTAATGTTCAAATAGAAGCAAATGGGGCTGCTTTTTAGGCTCACACACTGACAGACGATTAGATTAACTGTAATTGAGACGTGTGCTTGAGCTGGAGCTATTGTGCCAGCACTCTGATTGAGATAGCTCGGCTGCAGACTGAGACGCTGTGCACACAAAGCACGTGTCAAAGCGTCGTACCGTTCACATAAATGCTCTCCACCATTACTCATTAAGGCTTTGAAGTTCAGCGGTTGTCTTAAAACTGTAGATGTTCATATTTAAGGTGAAGCGCGGCAATTCACACGTCAATGATTGAGGAAGTTAAGGAGTGGGAAAAAAAAGTTTTAGGTCGGCGTCATTTAAGGCTAAAGACTAGTCTGAAATGTGGTGGTGTGGTGTTGGAAAGAAGTGAGGTAGCCTGCTCCATCTCTGCTTGAGGCTTGCAGCTCGAGGCTTCATTACCTGCTTCTAGCACAACGCACACTGAGACAGAACTGTCGACTGTCGTATTGTCGGTAATTTAAGAAACAGGTAAGAAGAGTGCACAGAATAAAAAAGTTCATACTGTGTTGAATACTTTATGTGTCCATCGTTAGTCCGACAGCGTTGTAGAAGTGCCCTAAACCCAGAACAGCTGCAGATGGACCTGATGAGATTATTTTATCAGCTGCTTTTTTCCAAAGTCAACAACGTTTTCTCTAAACAAGTAATAACGCGGTTAAAAGGGCTGAGCAATGTCTATTGAACTGAGGTTGTTACTACAGTGTGTGTTTCTGAATTTGAGGTAGTGTGTTACCTCAGAGGCAAGAGTTGTTCGTTAGTTTATACGTACATATGTCAGCCATACATCCACGTTCTGAGTTTGAAAGGCTCTTAGACTCAGTCTTAGTTCAGTCTCAGACACTTGAAATAAAGTTAGCCAGCTAGCTATACTGAGGAAACTAAGCTAAGAAAATGCTAATTACAGCAGAAAAGAAAAACTGCTGTCAACAATGTAACCAGTGGTTTTAATGAGGAAATATTTAACTAGACATGGAAACATAACTCTAAAAACTGTAACACCCTCATCTCTGTGCTGTTTGTTGGGGCCTGTTGAATCAAGATGTTGCGACAGGGCTCAGTAGTCGATGAGTGTCGGCCATTAGCGATGGAGGATGGCATCGGTCACCGGTGCCTTTGTGTCTATGGCAAAAAGACAGTACAATCAAGGACAGATATTTAGGAACTAAGTGCTCCACAAAGGAACAACAAAATACAATTGACACGCACCTCATATCACAAATACTTGTTTAAGAGAGCTATACTGGAAGGTATGAATGATCTCTATAAGTCTGCAATATGGTACTTAATGTAACTATAGTGTGGATGTGTCTGAAAAAACAGACACATCCACACAACACACTCCACAACCTCATCCAGGCCACTTATCCAAAGCATCTGGAGACAGCAATGAAGACATACTACACGCTCCCTACAGGCAACAGCACCTGTAATGTCAGATTGACTATATTTTCTAACCTTGTTCGTATCATTTATACAGTTTCAATTTATAAACCCTTTATTAGGTACAATGAACAGACCAAACACTATTCTGTGCACTGTAAGATACAATAATAATCTAATTTATTGCTCTGCATTAGTTTGTCTTCATCAGAGTAATCTGATGAAATGAGATTCATAATAGAGATTAACAGGAAGCATATGGACTCCGCAGAACCTGCTCTCAGTTACACACAAAGACTTTTTTTGTTTCTCGTTCTCTCGGTCCATGTGTCTCTCACAAAGACGCACGCGCGCGCGCACACACACACACACACACACACACACACAAACTCAAACAGACAAACTGTTTTCATATCTTATTCCCAGACGCGCGGAGCTGTAAACAGCATGTCCCTGTAAAGTGATTATGTTTGGCGCTGAGCAGAGCGAGCGCAGACAGGCAGACAGGCAGACAGACAGAGCGAGTGCACACAGTGTGTCTGTGGCCTACTGATTATCTGTCTGCATGTCTGTCTCCGTTGATCCATTCTTCCCCTGCGACACGGCCACGCCCTCACACTGCCACTGCATGTCAGGGTAACAAATGGCCGCCTATCCCCCCGGGAAACTGGCATCATCATCTGTACACAGAGCCGGAGGGAAATGTCAGGAAACATGCATTTATCTAGCCAATCAATGGTAGATGGCTGCAGAGAGCAGAGCTTAGAGGCGTGACAGCCACTGATGTTCACGTTTTGTAGCCTGTTTGGTTTTCAAACGCAGGAGCCATCAATTCTTTACGGCCCTTTTGGTGGAAACAGCTTTCAAGATACAAGCGCGGCTGGTTATGTCTATAAACATGAGAGAGGCATTCAATTTGATATTGTTTGGTATTGTAGGCGTGTGAGTTTGGCCCTGAGGAAACATCCATCAATCTCCTGAAGATAGGCTGTTGATAAATGATCATGCTGTGTAAACTGTTTCAGTCGAAACAAGCCCGCCTGCCACCACGACAAACAGCAGTCTTTAATGTATGGCCGGGGGTGGTTTCAAAGAGAAAAAGCTTATCTTGTTTCACCATGGGCCAAACGCACAAGCTGCCCTGTTAAGTGAGACTGTGTGCAGGATGCGCTTGGTCCCACTGAAGGGTACATACAGATAGCTTTGCTATTAATGTGCTCTTTCCTTATGAGGTGATATTGCATTTCATGAGTCACCCTCGCTCCCCATGGTGTACGGATCGGAGCGGAGTGTTGTGTTTATGGATGCCGGAATATTGCCTTAGCTGTCCTGAGGGCGTGCTGGACATTTGTTATTGCTCGCAAATGTGCCGCAGCGTTCTGCTTATCTTGTGTTTATACTGAGTGTAACCTCTTTCTCTCTCCAATGTGTGTGTGCAGCTCCAGAGACTAAAGCGCTCGCTATCATTCAAGACCATCATGCGCAGCAAAAGCGTGGAGAACTTTTTCCAGAGGTCCTACAGCGACGCTCGCCTGCCCCCGGATTTCATCACCGACCCGCCACCTCCTTCTCCGCCGCTGATGCCTGGCTCTCCTCTCGTCGGCGACCGCTCGCCGTCCATTTCACCGTCCCTGAGCCCCAACCCCTCCATCTCCTCCCACTCCCCCTCTCTCAGCCTTTCCCCATCGCTGCCCACCAAGCCTCCCCGACCTCAGATTAACCACTGTTTCCAGGACCACGTCTTTCGCAAGCCCACCAACTGCCAGCACTGCAAACACATGATAGTCGGTAAGGTGTTCAATCTATCGTGTTTCATCTTTCCTTTTTTGCAGCGGCACTTTTCTGGCCTCCTTCTCTTTGTTTATGTGGCCTTCAATCTAGTGCAGAGAACATTTAATGGAGAGAACATCGCCTGTTGTGCTAAAGGAGACGTGTTATCCTCATTTTAAGGTTCTTAATTTAATTTTGGGATACTACTAGAACAGGTTTACAGGCTTTAGGGCTCAAAAAACACATCAGTTCTCTCATATTGTACGGTGCTGCAGAGCTGTACTCCCCCTCTGTCTGAAATGCTCTGTTGTAGCTCCTGTCTCTTTAAGCCCCCCCCCCAACACCCAGTCTGCTCTGATTGGTCAGCTCACACACGCCTGACTAAGCACAGCTCACAACAACATCGCAGCTGTGCTATATCAATTGTTATTAAATTAAATACCACTCGCGTACTTGCCAGTTAAATACAAGGCTACAGCCAGCAGGTGGTTAGATATTTTAGATGCAACGCTGCTCTTGAACAGATTACACACACTCCGTCAAAACATTTAAAATAATAAGATTAATGAGTATAACCAACTACTGGTTGTAGTCCTACCTTCTTCTTGTGCAGATGTGAGACTGGTTTCAAATCATGTCACCTAACTCAAATTGTCCTCCTTTGAAGGCATAGTAGCAGGAACATAATAGAGCCCAAGTCCTTGAGACAGATGAGGAAACCTTTGTAAAACACCTGACTTCAGTGGCTAATTCTTTCACTAAGTGGACTTTGCCATGTCTTCAAAGCAGCTCTCAGCGTTCACAGCTGTGAGAAAACCATTGGATTATTAACAGGGATTGATGCGGTTCAGATGTGTGAGTGCTTTTATCCCTAATTTGCTGCTTGCATGAACTCCTAGCCACCGCTAGTACTTCTGCTAAATCTACTTCCTGTCACCATGATTGATTGCAGACCCCAACCTGCTCCTCTGCGTTCGCGTCTGTGCTGGTTTTCTGCATGCAGTGTGGGTTTATTTATGTGATGCATCACCTCGTTGTATCTGCGCTCCTCTGCAGTCCCCGGACACAGTCCAGCTTCTGTCTCCTTATTAAGCTGATGGAGCAGAATTAATTTTGTCTTCAAAGTAAAAGCAGCGGGTGGGGTTTTTGTACCAAGCCATCCAATTATTTTGATTGTTGTTTCTGCTTCTGAACAGAGCTGTCCATGTGGTTATCTACAACAAATCTATTAATCTTTGGTTTGTAAGATAAAAAGAGACCCTTAATCATAAAAAAAGAAAAAAAACAACAGAATATTTTTCGCAACCTCACAAACAAGCAGAAAATATCTCAGTAGGAAGAGTTTTCTTATCACGAAATCACACGAAAAAACAAGACGGCTCAATGCCAAATCGATTATAGCTGAAATATCTCCAGCTGGTTTCCGATCTCTGCAGGTTATCTTGGAAGAGGAGCTGTTGATTATGAAGCTGTTATTGTCAGCACTGTGAGCAGCACCAGCTTGATAAACCCGGGACAGCTCTTGATTACCCGCTCTAAGTGAGCGGAGAGAAAACCAGCTCATATGATCTGAACCCTTTGGTTCATATGCTCTTTTCTGCCTGTTGCGGAGCTGCGTCCTGCTGAGTTTCTTTTTGTGGCTGCCTCCATGTCTGTGTCATCTGCCCTCATTCTCTCATCTCCGTCCCTCCCCCCAGGAAACTCCAAACAGGCTCTGCGGTGTAAAACGTGCAAGATGGCTGCTCACCTGTGGTGCACCTCAGAACTGTCGCAGCAGCCGTGCCATGGGAAGGTACGAATACACTCTCAGAATTTGATGTTGAACTCATGTACAACATTGGTAGCTTTCCTCAAAAAAGCCACTGACTTAATATTTGGTTACCCTTCTGTCTTTTTGTTTGTTAAATTTGGAAACATCTTTCCTGTTAGTGAAGATTTTGTCTTTGACTGTCCAGCCAGGGAGGGTTTTAACTACCCAGTTCGTCCACTATTAATTGGAAACTTAGGCTGACAGTTTTTGGTGAGGTATTTCTACAATGGAGCACCCAGCTGCAGGGATATATTCAGTTAATGCCCTAAATTTGGCTTATACAAAAAATATATTGAAAGGAATCGTCCAACACCAAGCAGACGGTTAGCTTAGTTTAGCACAAAGACTGGAAACGGGAGGAAACCGCTGGTCTGACACTGTTAAAGGTAACAAAATCTGCATAACAGCCCAAAAACTGGAGTAAAAAGACACAAATATGCCATTTCAGGGGTCATAAATTCAGGCGTAAAGCAGTTAATTCCTGGTGACCTTGCTCCCAATTGCTCCCCAAGCCCCCAGGATGTGTGCCGGGCTTTCAAGTCTGTTTGACATCGTGGCAAACCATGCAGTTACGTAATGAAAGAGGCCACTGCGAAACGGCTGGAGATTTTGTTGAGCGTCACAACCTCTGTGAAATGACTCATTTCATTATAAGAATTGGATCCATTCAGTCTGATAACATTTAGAAATTCTCTGGTATACACTCCTCCGGGTCATTTCTTCATAGCATGAAAGTGTATTTTTGGCTTAAGTTTTAAATGACAGCTTTTATAAGAATCAACAAGGCCTCGCCTATGACCCTGTATCCAGTTCCCCTTCACAGATCAATACTGCTCCTAGACCGTAACTTGTCTATTACATGACCCCTGAAAAAAACATTGCAAGCTGTTTCCAGTCTTTGTGCTAAGCTAAGATAACCTGCTGCTGGCTGAACAAACAGCTATGACAGCGGCTTCAATCTCAAGTACATTGTGAGGCTACAAAGAATAGCTTTAACCTGCAGTGTGGAACTTTTGTATGTGCTGGTGACATCATGGGCTCTGTTGCGCTCCCACTGCAGTTCAGGCAAACCAGTCGCCAAATACTCCAGATATAAATCATATATGTATATAAAATACATTCATTTATATGTAAAGATCCCCAACTTTTGCTGTAAAAAAAGTTGTACACATTAAAAAAAAAAAAAAAAGGGAGACAACACACAATGATGAGTATTTTGAGACAGAATGTCGGTCTGACCTCCCGTTACTCTGATTTGCCCCAGACCTTTTTAATGGCCGCATTATAAAAACACAAGGCAATAAAAAACAGTTGCAGTCACGATTTGATTAGAAGAAACACTGTTACCATGGTGAATTCCCCATCAATCTGGACCGGTTGGATCGCTGGATCACTCAGAAATTTACCAGCACTTAATTAAAATTAATTTGATCTGAACTGAAAGTTTCATGCAGCTGAGTGAAATGCCAAATGACCAATAATTACAGTTCCGTACAAGTCAAGGACATGTCATGCAGGTATATGATCTCAGTGCTTCATATTTGTTAACACACAGACACTGGAACGTTCTTGCCCTGAAGCAGACTCAGCCTTAATATACCAGCCATACGTGCACTGTCAGTTAAAATGCCAACTAAACATAGAGGCTTATGCTAAAGGGCAGGAGTCTGCTTCCAGAGATGTGAAGTGCTGCTGTGGCTGCAACACAGCAATCACATCACAAGCCTAAAAGATCCACATTAATAAGCAAAGCCTAACGGCTTTGTAGGTATTCACAACCTCGTAATGATTAATATGCAGATAATCAATAGTGAGAGAAGAAGATTTCAGACACTCCGGGACCAAAAGCAAAGATCTAGCATTTGTAATTTGGACACTGGGTGAATGACAATGGCCGACTGTGAGTATAATGCAACCGGCAGTAAATTGGGGGTGACTCAGGCAGAGATTTTGTGTCTATCCTCTTGTGTAAGCCAGAGGACATTAGCATGCAGCAAGAGGCGAGACCTTCTGAGAGCCACTTGCAAAATTTTAACAGCACTGTGTTTAAATAACCTCTCGATGCGGCTTGAAAGAGGGGCACAAAGACAAGGAGATGGAGAGGTAGGGTAATGATGAGGGCAGTGTGAGGTAAAATATCATCAGACCTGTACCTGAGCATCACTTACTAGCTTTGATCCGCAGTGTTTCTCCCTTCAACATGGTCTGACAAAGTGAGAGGCTCATTTGCAAGTCGAGGCAAAGACAAACCGATATCCGAGCTAAAACTCTAACTGTGCTTAATTCAGTGTGAAATTGCGATTGTGTGGACACGCACACAGAATCACATGTCCACGCTTGTGTGGGAGCCATGTTTACACAAGTGACGTAACAACTGAGCAAATTCATTTTTCATAATTAGCAAAAAAAGGGAGCTGACACTTCGCTTCGGTTTGTGAGTTGAATGTCAAAATGAGCTCTTTTACTTCAGCTCCTGCGGCCTCACAGGTCTGTCAGCGCGTCCTGATGTGTTTCTGATTCAGTAATTTCCCAAATTACTCCATTAATGTCCTAAAATCACCACGTGGTGACAGATTCTTCCATCAGCTCAGCCTCTAAACATGAAGCAATGGACACTGAAAAAAAAACTCTGCTCTCTGCTCTCCTCCATTAGTCTGGAGCGTTCAAGCGAAACTTCAGCTCGCCGATGCTCGTCAACGACCAATTGTCTGTCGTCAAGGAAGTGCAACCGAGCCAAGGTGAGCGAACACGAGCGTCCGTGTGTGTGTGTGTGTGTGTGTGTGTGTGTTGACGAGTGAGTGCATTGTTACGTATGCTTCCCATGTGCTTTTTGTTGTGTGTGTGTGTGTGTGTGTGGTGTCGCTCTTGTCTACTCTTTTGGTTTCTTTTTGGATTTTGTGTGCTTGTGTGTGCACCGTAATAAAAGCAGAAGTGGCTCCATCTCACCTGACAGCCGAGGAGCGTGAAGTGGAAAATTTTAAAGAGGAAGAACAAATTCAGCTTCTCTTGGAGGCTGACGGACAGTCTGGACCCTGAAAGTATGTGGATAAATATTTATAAGTTCTAATGTTTATGTTTTAATATCTCTGTATATGAATTATTCTGTATATCCCTGGACTGATGCAGGGTGTGAATTTATGAACTGGCACCACAGCTCGCATGTTTAAAGCTTGATAAACACTCATGCTGCCTGTTTTTTTCTGATTAGTCCTGACTAGCTCTCACATCCACCTATATCTCATGCAGAAAATGTTTGGAAACATTTAGACATAATGCTATACCATTATGGAAACAAACAAATCTCACATTTCCTTGTCGCTTTATTGTCTCATTATTGAGTAAAGCTGCTCAAGGCTAAAACACAGCGGAGTGAGCAAAGACTGTTTTTGGACCCATTGGCCTAAAAAGTACCTGAATTTGTTCTTCCCTCCACCCTCCTCTCTGAACGGGAGGCTGCTCTTTTTTTTTGTGCCGTACATTTCAACGCGCAGGTAAAACAGTCTTTCATCTCACGCATCGTACGCCTCGCTGAATCAGGGTTAGCGCCTCATGCTGTTACTTCATGTCCTATCCATGAATCTACACCACAATCTAATTAACCTACGGCTCCATCGCCACCCCCAGCGCCGCGCCATGGTGCCTGGGACTCGTGCCAGGGCCGGCTGAGATTGCAACCTGCCAAACTCACAATCACACATTGCAAAGTGTCCTCGTAATTATTGTTAACAAAAGGCCTGGTAAAAAGTAACCGAGCTCGTGTTTATGCATATTAATATCAGATGGCAATTCTTATTGATGGATTCGTTACAGCGTGTAATTTCCTGTCGACTGCCTTTTGGCAAACTGTTTTATTGTCTCATATTGAAGCTCAATTATGAGGCTGAGAGTCTTAATTGCTGCAGGAGTGCAGTACATAACACTAGTGCACTAAGTTGCAGTTTCACAAAGACAATTAAAATCTAATGACCATGGGGATGAGCGAGTGCACCATTATCTGTATGCTTTAAAGCAGAAGTGGGCGGGGCTAACCTGAAGCTGTTAATAACCTACTTAAAGGAGTTGATCTTAAAACCAGGTCTCGTTGTTGGTTGGTTGGTTGGTTGGTTGGTTTGTCAGCAGGATTACACAAAAAATATGGAACGGAATTTCATGAAACTTGGATGGAGGATGGGTTTTAGCTAGAGTGACCAGAGGGGAATGGGGGGAAATTCAGGCTAGGGGAGTCGTTGTGGTCACAGTGGCAATGAACAGTGAACACATCCTGCTGAATATAGAGGCTAAACTTAATGCTCAAATTGTTTTAATTCACAAATTCAGAAAAGGGCCCCATGTGAGCGATGGATGGTTTCATTTATCAGCCATATTTAGGAGCTCAGTTAAGGTAAAAGAAGGATTTCATTTTTATGTTTTGTTTGTTAGTTAGTTTAGCCCTCTGATAATGTTTAGACTAATATATCAGTCACTCATCAAGCTGTGGTTGTTACTGAGTGAGCCTGAGGTTGATAAAAATGAGATGTGATGTGATAGAATTCTTCTCTCTGTGCTGAAAAGAAAGCTGAAGGTCAGAGATAAATAAAAACATCATTATTTGTATAGAGAATAGGCTGTATAGCATCTCTGAACAATAAATAATAATAATAAACAATAGAATCCTTTTTTTTTTTGCACAAATACCTCCGTCAATGCCACTGCTGCAATAAATGTAAAGCGTAAATTAACTTGATCCCCCTCTAAATGCTAACATCAGTCAAAATGAAGACATTCCTGCTGCATAGTTTCTGCCTTTAGTATTCCTGTTGAATTTTTCATACATCTGACGAGAGCACGGAGGCAATCACTTCAATATGAAACCATTACGACTTCATCCTACACACACACACACACACACACAGCACATGTGACCCTGCAGGAAAATCATTCTGCCCCTCGTTCGACTGGTGTTGCAGAAAATCTAATTCCTAACTTCAGAACGGCAGCGATAGCGCCGAGCGCTGTCGTCTACTTGAAATGCAGCAATGAGGGCTTTCTGAGGATTTCCATATTTTACATCTCATCTCTCATTCCCTTTCTTCTCAATCGCAGCTCCAGATATATTACGGCTATTAAAACCAAGACACATCTCCTGCCAATAAGTAAATGTATAAATAAACCAAAGTGCGTAGATTTATTGGAATGTCTTGATGTCTCCTTAAGTTTTGGCTGCCGTCCTCTCTCAGAACTAAAGTGGGTCACTTTGGTCCGGGACTGACGGCGTTACTACAGTTATATTTAGACCCTCTGGTTCCTCCGGATTGGCCCAGGCACAATAATAATGATGTACAGTGTAATCTCAGCGTGTGTGTGGGGAGCTGTCTCTTTTCCGTGAATAATTTGATTTAATGTGTAGTTGTAAATATAAAGTAACTATAAGTGTGTGCGTGCGTGAGTTTTATGAGCGTCTGTGTGTGGTTTCAGAGGCTGCGAGGATGCGTGTAGACCCTGTATATGCCGCCTTGCGCTACGGGACGTCCTTGGCACAGATGAGCCGGTCCAGTTTTGGCAGTTTGTCAGAGTCGCCAACACGCAGCCTGGTATGACATCATCACCCAGCGGTTGTGGGTAGAGGACAGTTGGAGACATCTACAAAGTTTTTAAGATGTTGATCGTTAAGTCAACGTACTGGTGAAGTACTGAGAACGTAGACATTTGTAGAACTACACGATGCTCCCTCGTTAACAGATCGGCAGTAAAGTTCTGGCGAGACAACATAAAAGCTTACTAAACTTTTTTAAAATGTATTTTTAAACCTAAATCTCAGGCGCCGAGGCCACCATCTCTCTCTGTCACTTCTCTAGTAGTTCTCCATACAAAGTTTACTGAAAATATTAATTAATTTATTTATTTATTTTCTTGATTATGATCTTTCGAAGGGAACCTAGTTGCTGAAAATAACAGCTTCGATTAAAGAAAATAATTTATTATGTCTATTCACTTGATGGTGGAGAGTTGAGCTGTGTTTCTACTCAAAGTACTGTAACTTTTAGTCCTAGGAAATACTTTTCAAGAAACTAAAAGGCTCTTTCGGGCCATTGTTCAGTCTGCGTTTCCAGTTCCACACAGTATGAAAAAGCGACCTCACACATCACTTTTGCGTGCAACTAAACAAGAACGACGTTGATCGTTGGTCCATGTGTCGTATTATCTCTTTTGTATCTCCCCCTCAATGTGTCGAAGCACAATGAACAAAAAACAACTGGTTTGAAGCTGTAAATAGGTATATTTAGGTAGCTGAAATCAATGCTGTGAAGATTCGACCAGTCAGAAATCCTCAACCCTGCAAGCCCCAACCCCAAAGTTCCTGTACCGTACATCCCTCAAGCAGGGACTTTTTCCAATAATGTGACAATAATACCTGTGATGGAAACACAACATTTCCTAGGTAAAGTTCCTGCACAGTGGACAATGCAGCTTTAGGTGAGAAGATCGATACCACTCTTGTGTGTGTACAGTGAATATGAAGCTACAGCCAAATGACGGTTAGCTTAGCTTAGCACAAAGACTGGAAACAGGGGGAAACAGCTAGCCTGGACTCTTTCCAAAAAGTCTGCATACCAGCACCTTAAAGCTATGTAATCTGCACATTATATCTTGTTTTGTACAAAAACTGAAGTGTTAAAAACTATTTGACATGTTATATGGGGTTGTGTGTCGGACTATTTCTTGGCTTTCCAGCTAAGCTAAGCTAAGAGTGTTGACTTCTCATCTAACTCCCAAGATGGTAAAGACTTTTTTTAAAGTTTCTC
>OMLP01017604.1:21726-33140 GCA_900302685.1 Spondyliosoma cantharus | reverse complement strand
TTTCTCTTTCCCTTTAAAAGTCCCCTACTTCAATAAACTTTGCAAAGTTTTATAATTGATCACAGGGGTATCATCCATGAGGAGCATAATGGATGATACTTGTCTGTGCGTTCATTAAACATGTAGTTGACCCACAAACTGTGTGCAAGTCCCCCTAACTTTTTTTTTTGAATGCATGGCCTATATACCATTAGATCAAAAATATCCAGGTCCTTTTACAAAACTGATAACTACTGATCTGTGTGGTGAGCAGTATGAATAATTCACAGCAGGAAAAGTTTTACTTCATTATAGATCCATTTTTAAACGTCCTGGTGCTAACATTTTATTTTCTTCCTTCTTTGATAAGGGGGAGGGAGGTGAGGAGAGTCAGCAGAGACAGTACAGCATGGAGGAAGAGATAACTCAGGAGACAGGGGGTAAACACTGCTGTGTGTCTATGTGGATATGCATATGTGCTGTGCGTCCATGCCTATGTGTGTCCATGCGTAAGTTGTGTTTACCTGTGCATGCCTGTCTGTGCGTGAGAGAGATTTACTGTGTCCGGTCTTGAAAAATGACATGCCTGACTGCACACGTGTTGGCGCATGCTTCACTGGCACCATCTAAGAAAACGTCTTACTCTCTCCAGACACCCCTGCCCCTGAACCGGAGATCGAGAAGGAGGAAGAGGAGAGCAGCAGCCAAGCTCAGACCCAAGCTCAAATTCCTGTGGAGGACGGCAGTGTCAAGGTGCTGCCTCTTTTTTAATCCCCTTGTGCAGTCTGTCACCTTTAGTTTTGTTTTTTTTCCGCCTCAAGCATGTATTTCTGCCTCACTACATCCCCTCCCCGTGTCTCCTGTGTCCAGGTGCCCAAGCGCATTGAAGTTCACTCCATCCACACCTATGTAGCGCTCTACAAGTTTCTGCCTCAGGAACAGAATGACCTGGAACTACAGTGAGTAAACAATTGTATTGTGTTTCTGTTATTGTGTTTTGTCTGCGTTTTTTTTTTGTTTTTTTTTGCCCCCTCCCAGTGTTTGATGCTCCTGCAGGATGAAAACGTCCCCACCATCTGCAGAGGACGGTGCCAGGGCGCCCTTAAGGACGACTAATTATAAACTCGGAGCCCGTCACCGTCCACCCTTGTAGAGCTCGTAGCGACTGAGCTGTGTTCCCAGCATGGGAGAGGATAAAGACACTGAACGGCTGAGAGATGAAAGGGTGCAAGGAGAGATGGCAGAGAGCTAAAGATTTTCTACAAAGAGAGGGAGAGGAAGAGGATGAGAGACACAGATGACTAGAGAAAGGTGCAAATATAGAAAGTAAAAGCTGCATAAGATGAAAGAGGACGAGAATAAAGAGAGGAAAGGAAGGACAGAGTGGTAAAATGAGGGCAGTGTGTGTGTGTTTGGATGGCTAGGGGACAGTTTTCACAAAGGTACAAGATCCATGGGAGTGTTAACAGCCATCTGTGCTGTGGCTCTGTGTGTGTGACTGCACAATGCATGTGTTCTAATGAAAGCACTGGATCTGACCAATATGGAAAAAAAAAAAAAAAACTACTGATTTTCACATGAAAATGAAAAAAAATATATAATTTAGCCAGTCGCAGGTATTTAACATGGAATTTTATTTTATTTAATATGGAAATCTCTGGATACATTGAGTCTACGAGTGCAGGATTAACAGATTCACAGAAAACAGGAGCACTTATGTCGCTTCACCCGTGTGGGTGAAGCGACATAAGTGCTCCTGTTTCCAGTCACAGCTCAAGGTCGTCAAATCTGCATTGCATTTCGACTCTTTCACTCTTTGTTTTTGCTCTGCAGGGCTTTACATTTACCCTCCGTCATTACATGAGCGCTGAAAGTCTGAGTTTGAAATGTATGCACTACATACTGCCACGAAACATTTCCTCAACGGAGCGAAACAAAATGTAAAAAAGAAGCTTTCTGCTGCAATATGTCGAATTCAACAGACGCAAAATAATGATGATTTGTAAGTGTCCATCATCTCCATTTATTGCTCACTAGACTAAACTGAGTGGTGAAAGAGTGAACAAGGGAGTGGTTTCAGAGGCAGTGATAAAGGTGTAAGACGGCCCTTACAGGTGCAACAGTGCTAACGAGAGAGCGGGGGAGATGTGAATCAATCACAGGCTGTACACCACCACAGTCCTGAGGAGACAGTCATCAGGTGAATTCAGTGAAAACACCTGGGTGTACAATTGTTGTGGGGATACAATAGAGCTGCAGGAAAACACAGATGTAGTTGATATCATTAAAAATGGCTCCTGGTATTGTGCACGCTGCATCGCTGAGCCCTGGTTACAGCAATGTTTCACTTGTCCTGCTGTGACCTGTCAAAATATTTGCTCAAGAACTATTTTAACACTTGGAGAGACGGCCCTCACATACAGCCGGGCTGTGTGCGGAGTAGAAAGTTGAAAATGGTGCTACATGACCGGAGAAGACAGAGAGAAACAGTACGGTACACAAAAATATGTTTTTAGAAACCTTCATGGTGAGAGATAGACAGGGGGAAAGGATCGTGGTTCATAGTTTTTGATCAGCAAAATTAAAGGTTTAATACTTTCTACTCTCTCGACTTGTTAAACTTCCAGGGTGTAGGATTTAGAGGCATCGACTGTAGCAGAGAGGGTGCAGGCTGTAATCAGCTGAACATCCCTGACCTCACCCACCTGTAGATATAAAAGGCTCATTCTAAGGTAACGGAAAAACAAGACAGTTCTTAGTTTCAGGTGATTTATACACGAAGGAGAACATACTTTTGAATAATATATTCAGTGTCTGACCCGACATCCTACACACTGTACCTTTTTTTAACAGTTTTCATTTTCACTCAAAGAAAATGCATAAATCCAAGCTCTCGCTCCGTCTTCTGGAGCTACTGCTTCTAACTCCCTCATTGTGGGTGCAGAGAAGCAGGAAATACTGATGGAACACTTGATACGAGTCAGAATGTGAAGGTAGTGACATTAAAAATATGCAAATTATAACATTTTGTTGAGTCAGACCCAGAATCCATTATTCGACAATTTATAAAGGTGTATTTTTCTGACACTGAGCAAAGCTGCTGTTCTGACCAGGCATCATTTTAACTGGGCTAATTCTGCTGTTCACATACGTATACCTTCAAACTGCATGCAGACACCTTAAAAAGGATCAACAAGTTGGTAATTGAGGTAGCCATGCTGCTGGGAGAAACCTCTGTGCACGGGATAATTGCTTCATATTTAATAAATAGCCACTCTGTTGAGATATATGGGTCTTATCCTAGTTGGTAAGTTTATGTAAGTGTGTGCAAACTAGTGTGTGTGTGTGTGTGTGTGTGTGATGATCATATAGGGCAGTAGTGAGCGCAGACACCCAGGAGACACAATGTACAGAGTGCAATTGGGACAGCAGTTTCTCCCTGTGTATCTGGGACAGGCGGTACACTGCACGTGTGTGTGTGTGTGTGTGTGTGTGTGTTTAAGCCTCATCAAAAACCGGTAGCATCATTAGCATGCAGGCGAGGTTGGCTGCGGATCAGGTCAGGGCTTCACTACTGCAGAGAGGCGCTACAGAGTCGTACTTGATGTAGACCTCATGACTCCAGTGTCAGCTGCTCCGTCACGTCCGCACAGGGACACAAAGACTGGTTCACATTTTAACCTCCACCGCTTTGCAACTGTGGCCACAACAGCTCTCTGTGGCGGTTTGATAATGTCGTCTTTTATGCTCGAGCTAAACTCTTTTTTTCACCCTCTTTTCTCCTCTTACCCTCGCTCGTCTCCCCACCTCCGTCACCTCTCCTTTCACGCCTCCCCTGTTTTTTTTAACATCCTCTTTCTTGTCGTATCTCCTCTAGTCCCGGTGATCGGGTGCAGGTCACTGACGACTCTAATGAAGAGTGGTGGAAGGTGGGTAATGAATCACGTGTGTGTCTTTGTGTTCCTTCCGCGCATAATGTGTATTTGAAATATGCGCGTGTTAATTCCAGTCTTTAAATAAAGCCTTTAACGCAGAACACCTGCTCCAATTTTGCTTGTCATAAACAAGCAGGCAGCCACAGACAGAAATAGAACACAATTTTCTCTGAAAATTACAGAGAGTTTAACATAATGAATTTGACTAGTGTTGCAACCTCAAAGAGGTCTTTATTGAGTCAGTAATGAGCTTCACTCTCTCCCGGTGGAAATTAATGTGCATCTGGGTGTGTTTGTGTTTGAGTCACAGAAAAGGGGAAGATGCACCCAGACTTAACTGAAGAGTGTGTTTATCTCGTGGATTGGTGTTTACGAGCACTCATGTAGCCTGAAGTGAAGCGGCAGTCATTAAACACTTTAAATCATCTCTGCTGCTCCGAGAAACCTTTTAAATTATGTATACTTTGTGAGTCATCTGTTCATTGCTTGTGAGTCACCTCAGTAAACACATCAACACCTGAGGTAGCGGCCGATAAACAGTTAAATACGCTGCATAGTTAAATTCATCAAACATCTTCCGTTTTCTCCATTAAGGTGAAGCAATTTCTTTGTTTGCATTTAAAGCCAATTATACAACCGCCTGTAGTGTAATTACAATGTATTGTTGATTTAAGCAACTTAATCACCAGAATAAATGTTGAAATGGCGAAGTATATTTCTGCAAATCACGGATATTCAGTTTTATTTTGCGACAACGCTGTTCTTATGGTCTGAGGAGGCTTAGGCAGAAAAAACACTTGGTTAGGGTTAGGAAAAGATTGTGTTTCGGCTTACCTGATTGTTGCAGGAAATTGTTGCAACATCTCGTTAAAAATATCTAGTTTTGTTGCGACTAATGCAGCTAAAAATATCCAGTAGTTTTGTCCGCTCCCCATTGTGACAAGAAAGTCAGCCCATATACATGTAATTAGAACGTGATGACACATATATAAATGTTGATGTGATGAATATGAAACAGACTAATTGAACTTATCTGTAATGCAAAACTCCAACATTTTATTCTGGCGACTGAGCTGTCTGGTTCTTTTTACACTTCTCTCTCCGGCCTTTATGATTTGTCATTGCACAAACAAGAAATGTGAGGGAGTGTGTTGCCGACGTCTGTTTCACCTGGTTTGTAATTTTCCCATTACTATTCAGAATGGAGAAACCGATGGCGACAGAAATGCCTCTCAATTCTAATAACATAACAGAGGCTGACAACACTGAAGCATTTCAATAAGTTAAGAGAGTTTCAGCCAGTCTGTAGTCTGGATAAAAAACACATGAGCAGCCTTCAAGAACAATAATAAACTAATAGTGCCAATACATTCAATGTCTTACCTTATCAATAAAAAAAGAATGTAAATATATGCTTACTATGTGGGCTTTTTGTAGGTAAACACAGTCCACATGCAAATGATTGCTTTCGAGGTTGTTGTCATGATGACACCCAGATACAGTGTGTTTAAAATGCGTGTTCTCCTGTGTTTTTCAGGGCAAGAGTGGCGACAAAGTCGGCTTCTTTCCTGCCAACTTCGTGCAGAGGGTCCGTCCAGGAGAGAGAGTGTGGCGAGTCGTCCAGGGTTTCTCCGGTAGCAGAGAAAGAGGACACATGGCTGTGAGGGAGTCCCAGGTACACCAATATCATCAATCCATTCTTTTTCTCTCTATTTTGCTGTCCTTTGGTTTATTTATGTTTAATTCCTAAACTACACTGAAATCATTCATCACCATGTTTAGTTGGTGATGACACAGTGAGATCTATCTATGGTTCTGAGTTCCCTGTGCAGAGCTGCAGGGGGCTGGAAACTATCCTAGCAAACACTGGGTAAGAGGCCAGGTACATCCTGGGGAGGTCGTGATCAAAGGGCTGGTGCCAAAATGATCTCTGTCTCTGAGTGTTGATGATATAAGGCTCATGATCTACAGGTTTTATGTCAGCAAGAAAATACATAGATGAATGAGACCATCACTTCAGAGTGTGTTATAAAAAATATAGTTTATTTAAATCCAAATGAATGAGTCAGTTTTCTTCTTTTTTTTAAACATTTACCATTTTCTAACATCCAAAATGAATTCTGACAAATTAAGCTATGCTTAGCCTTAATCATGCCCGATAACTGCTGTCAACTGGTTATAACTGCCAGCATGTTCATTCATTTTGTTGGCAATGCTCATTCATGTGGGGATAAAACAGTGATTTTATATTCTGGCATCGTAAAATAAAAAATTGCGACCGCAAACAAAACATAAAAAATGACAAACAAGAAGAAAAAACTGAACATCGCTATGTGTGGCATTTAGAGGACGTGTTTCAGCCCGGAAAATTGTTTCATTGCCAATAAAACTATTTATAAAATTAGTGTTTCATGCCAATGTTTCCTGTTAATTTTAATGCCAAACTCTAAAGTTGTTGCTCTAGCCTTATATATTCACAGATATATAATAAGAGATAGATTATGATACTTGGTCGCATCGTTTTGTGGATATACATATGTGTCAAATTCTTTAAATGTAGAAATGAGTTTTGGTAGGTTTATCTGGTCGTATATTCCAGTATCTCTACAGTAAACAGAGCAACTCAGTTTCCCTGTCATTCTTTCAGATCTGTGTGGGAAAGCTAGAAGACGGCGAGACGTATCTGAAGCTGAGCAGTGGGAAGAAGAGAGGGCTGGTCCCAGCTGACTCCATAGAGGAGATCTGAGCCTCTGTTTGAAAATGACCTTCCTTCCACTTCTACTTCCCCCTGGGACACACCCATCTTCAGACGATCCCCATCCTCCCCCTCGGCACAAAGACTGCCGCAGCCTCTCCGACCAGCCCAGCCTTGACTTAAGTCAAACACATAAACTGGATGAAAAACACATATTTCTGCAAGGAGCTGGAACCACAGCCTGTTCAGGTTGAATTGGTTTACCGTCTTCAGTAGAGTTTTAATAGAGTGTACAGTCATGCAGTAATCCTGCTCTTAGAAAGGAACTGTTTCTCAGCAGGCTAGCACAGCTGTAGGTTTATCTTTGCAATACAAAAGTCATGTCAGAAATGTTTAGTTAGACAAAGTGAGCACAAGTCATAAATGCTTTAAATATGCTTGCTGGATGCCAGTTCACGTTTAGTTATTCCGCGTCAATAAGACGTCTACCGACGTGGGAGGAGGCTGAGTCCTGTTATGGGAACATGATGCCTCTGTCAGCGTCCTTTTTTTGTTTCTACCCACTCCGTATGTCTCATCCCTATCTGCTCATGTCAGGGTCTCTGGCCTGGGGACTGATATCAGCTTTGTGTAGACTGCTACATGACATGAAGCACTCGCCAAGGACAACCACTAGCAGCCAGAGAAAGCTTCTGCCACTCAGGCAGACCAGAGATGAAAGGAGTGCACATGATTTTGAAAAATCCTCAGCAGTGACAAGCTGAGCTATAACGTCAGTCGCCAACTTGAGAGAGCAGAGAGGAGAAGATTTTTTCAAAGCAAAATTGGAGCCTCCGAGGATCTTTTCACAGGAAACTCTTTTTTGACTTTTTCAGTATAAAATAAGAATGAAATATTGTACAAAAAAAAGGTAAGAGAGCATGAATCAGTCATGGTGGACCCATGCTCCACAGAAAGACAAACTCAAAACTGTTTGAAATAACTCTCTACAAGACCGAAACTTACATTTCCAGGAATACATTTATGTGTAAAGGGTCTATGATTTGTTGTCTTACTATTCTAAGTAAAGATGAAGCAGGGGGAAATAAAAAGGGAGATAAGCAGAGGGGTCCTTAGCGAGAACAAGAGTCCAAATCTCAAGTGTAACAGTCACAAGTGGCAGGAGCGGTTCTCCTGTTTTCACATAAAGGAGCTCGGCAGGCATATAAGGGTTCGTGTCTCCACAGACTCGCTGAAGAGCCGCAGCAGGCGCTGCGAGTATTGCACGGCATTTTAACATGGCTTCACTGGAGCCCGAACAGCGAGAAACAAACCGCAGCCAGTCTGCCAGAAAAGAACAACAAACACAACGGGGATCTTTCTGACCATGACAAGGAGTCTGAGTTTCACTGACAGCTCGGAGGAGGAGGAACACGGGGAAACAGAGGGTGGAGGAGGTGCGGTGAGAGGAGTGACATCAGTGCTGAACCATTATGAGTCAGTGTGTGCATGCAGGTACAGTTGTACCCATGGGTGCACGAGTCATCATTGATCAAATGTCAGCCTGTCATCTCCATCTTCCACTGACTGCTTGGCCTCTCTTTGTTGATGTGACTGATCAATACTGATATTAAGTGAAGGCATTTTTTTTCTTGTAGGTACTCGATTCATCCATTACTTATTTAACATATTTGAAAAATTTCTTATAAAAGACGTCTTGTTCGAGTGAGAGGATACACGTGTAGGATTGAAGCACAGAATGCATCGCAGATTATTGTCAACTTTCAGAGCCCAGAGATCCAGCTTTTCTGATCCTTCTTTACTCGACATTTCAATATATGTGAAAGCCTTTAGAGACTGTGAGAAATAAGCTTATCTTCCTGTAATTACGAGAATAGCACTTTATTTTGTGTCATATGAGTAACCTTTTTGTTGAGGTAGTCTCCTTCATAGTGATAGCTGTCGTACTTTACCCTCACTTCACTCCACCTCTCCATGGAGCTCTTCAGGCGGATGGCTTGTCTTTTGCGCGTCAGACGTTTCTAAAGTCAAAAATGATCAAAGATGGAAAAAAAAAAAAAATGGAAAATTACACAGCGGCAACCATCCTGGAGAAAAATAATATCAGAGTAGAACTGGATTTCTGATTTTAACCCATGTGAACACTCTGCTATCTTGCATTACGCCTAGTTTTTATGTAGCATCACATGTTCACACCTTTTAGGATTCAAAATGTTAAGTGTGTGTGATGTGTTTGGAAGTCCAGATTCATTGGCTGGCCGCGTACCTCAATAAAAGATCTTTACAAAACAGCCTCTGTCCTTTTCATGTAGTCTGTCACATTTAAGACGAGAAAGAAACAAATGGGTTTTCAGTCCAGACATTTCCGTCACACATTTTTTGGAGAATTGGGTTTTGGAATAATAGACCATTGGAACAATGGCACGGCAACAACAAAAGGCACATTGCTTTTTGTGTTTATCTACATCTGTAAACATATTCACGGCCCATTTAGCCCAAAAATAGCAGGGGAGCTCCTGTATAAGACTGCTTCAACGGCAGGTTTGTGGCCTCCATGCATAATGCACCATCTTCCCTCCACAAACACGCTCTGTTGTGCACAGCTGAATACCAAAATGATGCTCTAAACACCCCTCACAACATAAATATAAGGTAATTGCACGGCTGGAGGGCGATTCAGGCCTCTTTGCGTAATCACACACAGCTACATAAACCAGAGAAAAAGTAAGGGCAATTTTAGTAAACAACAAACAGTCTAATCAAGGAAACCAACACTGATTGGTTTTATTTGTACCAAAAAAATGATAATTTCATCCTCATTTGTATACAGCACATTGACTGGAGCAGTCTAATGTAAGCTGAACAGCTAAACATTTATTTTAAAATAGTGTGTGTTATGTAGCGTAAACTAAGTAAAATAATTCATACTTACACCAGAATTACCAATAAGCTGTTTCTGAAGGCATACATGCTCCTCGTCATTCTCTAGTTGATGTGAGTGATGACTCAACCTTTTTTTCATGATAAAGCTTATGTGCTGAGGTTTGCATCGCACAAGCTGAGGACTACTTTGACTACTGCTGTCACTATCAATGACAGTTTGAACATATTTCCTCAACAGCTTGCGCTTTTCCCTGGATTATACAAGAGACGGAAGCCTGCTGGACTGCATTCCTGTTCATTGGTTTCTACTTTCACGCGTTTTAAAAGTCTGTTCATACAGAAAGCGACGCAAATTTCTGACTTGCAACATTCACAGAAATTTGAACACCGGACCATTTGTGTTTATTCTCCCCAGACTAGCAAACGTAATCACTACGTTTGTTAGATACGGCTGGCTGCTGCTTGGCTGCATGTCAGACCTCTCCTCTGAATCCTGACGTGAACTTCTGTCGAGATTTCTGCTCTCTTCTCTGTTTGCAAGTGAATTTAGTGGTACTGTAAGTGTTTTATGTTAAGATTCTAGACTCGCTTTATTGTCCCACGTTGTAGGGAATTTGGATCAAGCTTCCCCCCCCAAAGCTGCATCCATAAACATCATAACACAGAAGACACGCTTCAGAGTATAAACACACAGTGAGTTGTTACCATGTAAAGTACAGCATCAACACTCAACCGGCGAGTGATTGTTTACTCTTCCAAAAAGCATTACTTTAAGACTCAAAACGATGATCTACGGCTTCAGAACAGTTTAATTATCCTGCTGGCAGATATTTTAATGCATGATTGTCTTTTTGGGCCTTTTATGGAGTTTTGAGGAATTAGTCCACATTCTGACATGGTGATGTTTTGACATTACAGTGGATAAACAATGACAAGAGTTCCATTTTTGGCTGGACGTATTGCTTATAAAGCCAAACTCTGTCTGAGATTTTTGGCTGCAACTTTGGCTCTTCCAAGCAAACATTGGTTGGGCAGTGATGTTGGTTACTGAAGCAGGCGGCCAGATGGGAATGTTGTCTCCGTGTCCAATGATGGTCCGATCATACTCCCGCCTACAAACCAGGAAATAATAATCATATTATTGCCGTTAAAAAAAGCAAATGTCTTTGTCTCGTTTGTCGCATTTGTCTCGTTTTGAATTCAACATCTGATGGACAATTTATTTGATTGTGAACGCTGTCCCCAAGTTAGAAGGGTTGCAATGGATTTATAGGTTAGTGTCAGCATTTATTTATTACATTTAGACTTATTTGACTCTATTATTTTTGAGCCATAACAGTCATTCAACATCTTGTGTTTCCCTTCCTCATCATCTCCTTGCTGTTGCTGACTCTGTAGTTGCTGTGGCTGCTTTGACAAATAGTAGCCTTCCATGAAATTCAAGTGCTCTGTCTGCTGCAGTGCAATTGTTGTAAATAAACACAATTTACTGTGACGTCGTCACTGACCTCTCAGCACTGGGACTGACTTCCAGCGTCTCTGGGTGGAGTGCCGGAGTTTCACCGACAGTAGTGGCTGCTCTACCTCTATCAACACTCGACGGTGCTGCCCATCTGCTGTGACTCAGAGCACTGCGAGTTCTCTCACGCTAATGAAACTTTGCCAGTGTGGCAGAGCACTGTTGAACAGACTATACAAATCTCCTCATTTCATTTCTCTGGGCGCCATCTACCTCCTTCAATCACTCCCTGCCTCCCGTCTTGCTCTCACTTTTCTAGACACTGACGCAGACCCTCACACTCCCCGCTGTCTTTCACCGTCTCAATCTTCTCGTTCAGTCTGTCTTCCTGTCCCTCTCTGTTTCTGTCACTGCCTTCTCGCAGATGTGTCTCTTGGATCAGTCTGAAGCTACACTAGACAGA
>OMLP01017604.1:0-13602 GCA_900302685.1 Spondyliosoma cantharus | reverse complement strand
TGACAATTACCTCACTAGAAGACAAAGAGAGACTGTGAAGACAAACAGCATCGAGGCAATGGGTAGCTTTGATGTACGATGTGACATGATTTAATGAACGAGGAAAGATGATAAACAGCCTTCTGCTGATGGTGGGTCACAGGGGGAAGATGGGGGGGGAAAAAACAAGATCTCCTTTGTCGTGCCGATTGACCAAATGTAGCAGACAAAGTAGCCAATTAAGCAGTGGTCCAGCTGAGGGAATAGTCTGTCCTCTGAACTAACAGCTCCCAGCGCATCATCAAAAGAGCCTTAAAACAAATACTATCAATCCACGCCTCTTTGGATGACTTTCAGCGGCCTGGCCACTGCTGCGTCTGCTCCAGTTTCTTAGGAACTGGGACCTCCTGCTTGGATAGTCAATTTTGTGAACCAGATTAATTTGTGTAGGCAAATTTTGCCAGCATCAACTATGTATGTCTGTCTGAGGTCTCTGTGCTGCTAGCTCATTTATATGTGTATCATGGATTTACAGCATCATTAACCTTGACTGAGGCAGATGAGCAACAAGGCAGAGGGCAAAATTTTAGACTGTTCAAACATTCATGAAGGAATACAAACTCATCTAGAGTGAAAGTGATGTGAGGTAAGAAGCAACTGCATAATTGCTTGAGCACACTCATATGCATTAGGTTTGGCCGAAGGTCTGTGTTGACGACTATGAAGAGCACAGGGTAAATATGAAAAACCGTAAGGTCATGATTGTCTCTCGGCAGCTGGAGCGGCTGTCCTTATAGAATAATGCACACACATTACCGGATTCATTTCACTGTTCAAATGAACCAGCTTCTCTCATCGGTGTGTAAGTAAATCTTCAGAGGTTCAAAGCTGAAATTTCATCCCTGAAGTTCCAATCTTTTTCTGAGCTGAGCTTGCAGCATGGCTCCAGGGTCTGTCTGTCTGCTGGTAAGTCCACCACTTTGGTCCAGACTGAAATATCTCAACAATTATTGGACAGATAGGCATGAAAGTTTGAACACTCATGGTCCCCTCGGGATGATTTGCAGTAACTTGAAGTTTTACATTGTCCAGTTCTTTTCTTTCTGACTAAATATCTTCAAAACTGAACGCGTTCCCATCAACCGCAGCTGTGCTTTGTTTTGTGTGATACTAAGCAAATAAGCAAATGTTAGCAATAGAAGTTAAACCTGTTCATCAGCATTGTTATTCTGGTTATGTTAGCGTTCACCTCAAAGCATTGCTGCGCCTATGTACAGCCTCACAGAGCTGCTAGCGTGACAATAGGCTCTTATGCTGCATTCCACATCGCATGCTTTTTATTTATATTTTCAGCGTGTACGCCAGCTGCCCTTAACATTTTTCATGCAGTATTCATTTTGTCTCGACGTCGACTGGTATGATTTCTCAGCCCTGATGCAAATACTGATTTGAATAGCCAGAAAAAGATGCTTTTAAAATGCCAGATGCAGTAGGAAGTGGCCATTTACACAGCAGTAGTCTACAAACTACTCAGGCACTTTGCAACGCGTGTCACATTCACCCATTTACGCACCCACTCAGGCACCGATGGCAGAGGCTGTCAAACATGATCCTATCTGCCCATCAGGAGTGATACAGCGCTACCAATCCAAAGCACCCCGTGATATCTTTAAGCTCTGTCATTCACAAACAGTCACGCATCAATGCAACAGCCATCGGCAGCATTTTGGGGTTCAGCATCATGCCCAAGTGCTGCCGCAATCCGAGTGGACGACACGCTTCACCTCCTTAGCCACAGCTGGCCCTGCATCCAACATCCTGGTATTTTTAGAATGCTGCATTCGACAAAGTATGGATTTGGATGCACTAAATATTTGTCTGACACACTGAATAGTATGGACGCAACCTTTGTCTTTCTCATCTTCAAAATTACTTTCAACCCATCCTCTACCATCAGCCCTGGCCTTGCTGGAATCCAGCAACTGTTTTCAAGGTAGCCCCTGAAAACATAAACACATTGTTAAAATCTATAATGTTCATTATTTTATTTTTTTTTAAATATCTACTCAGAGAAGTCACATATAGTTTTACAGCAGACCTGACCTTGTCATTTCAGAGAATTTTGGGCACTCTAGTTCGGTTTCTTTTTGGAATAACTGTTTTTTAAGCTTCTTTACATGGTGGAATTTGTCATAGAGCTGCAGTGACGCACACTCTCATGCATGCAGAGGAGCCGAGCGTATTTACACCTATGCAGAAGGCTCCTTATCTTATGCTTATTCTGCTAATCCAATCAGTTTAGCAGGCATGCAGTTGTGTTACAGCTTTGAAAAGCTGACTTCAAACAGGGCCATGCATTGGAAAAGGGAGAAAAGGGAGGGGAGAAGAGGTTTTGGGTCATCTATTCTGGAGGAATCAGGCTGAATCAGGGCATGGCGGCTCTATGGATAACCTACTTCGATTTATCTCCTTGTTTCGGGATTTTCTCAAGCGCAGTTTTTCTCTTTCTGTGACTGCCTGTGTTTTTTATTCCCTGTATGTTCTGTGAATGAGAGTGGAAAAGAGAAATGTGGGTTACTACTCAAATTAGAAAATTGTCTCCTGTGGAATGAAGGGTTCTTTTTTTATTGTTAAAAGAATGGAAAAAATGGGAGCACCATCATCACTGACTACCTCAGAAAGTATCCCAGAAATAACTACTGTTGTATTAGCACCCCAAGGGCTTAGGAGCTGCACTATTTATATATTTATAGTTACTTTCCTACAATTGGAGTCTTTATATATCGCCTCCTCTTAGTCATTTGAGGGATGCACTTAACATTACCAGAATGATGCAGCAATTTTAACCTGTTCGCACAAGAGCATCTGCCAGATATTTGGGTCACTACATATCGATGTTGTTTCTCTAAAAGTATTTCAGAAATAGAGACTCCCATTCAACCATTAGTTGTGTTAATCATTTTGCTGCCTGTAGAGCAACTCAGCGCAGCACTTGTTCCTGCAGGTTGCGATAATTTTATTAAGAGGCTCTTGTCATTTGGGTGAAAATTACTCACAGCAGGATCAATGTGATTCAAATGTTTTTTTTGGTGCATTTTTGCCCTTGGGTGGGCAGGAGAAAGCATCCCACCCGCAACTGAAGCTGCAGAGGTAAGATTTATGTAAACAGACTTGTGTTTAATCAGCCTGAGTCACAAAGAGTGGATGAAGCAGTTAATTTTAATATCAGTGTCTGAAGATAAACTGCCATTGTCAGCCAAAGCCAATTAAGGATGTTCACTTTTGATTTGCAGGAAAGATGTGGATTAAAGTGCCCTGTCAAACTTTAGTTACAGTCATTAGGACAGCTAATGACACATGCAAGGACCGACCAATTACCGGGGCTGATATCCCAAATTGTTACGATTATGGGTATCGGTGTTTTTGAAGTCTAGCTGTTGATAAAATAATAGCCCATCAACCCTGAATAATCTGAATCTGCAAAGTAACAAGCAACCAAACTGATAAATTAAATGTAATGAGGTGATATGTAAATTTGCTTCCAAAATGTGGTGATTGGTGTAAAAAGTGTCCGAAAATGGAAAAGTACAAATACCTCAAAATTGTTCGTCAGTGCAGTTCTTAAATTGTAGTATTGTATTGTATTATTATTATATTGTATTGTATTCTATCACTTGTTATTCCATCTTTATTTTATTTCTGCTGCAAACATAGGTTAACGGTCTCTTTGATTACTGATAAACGGTAGTGGTCCTGAAGAATGATCACAAGACACAGGACTATATCTCACCTTTGATTAGAAATAGGAGAGAAACATATTATGCAATATGATAAAAAATTAAAAAACTACAGTGGTTACTAACATGTATAAACACACAGTTTCATTCTCCCGAGTCACTATCAGCTGATTGAAGACTTCCTGTTTCCATGGAGCCATGAAAAACTTTCAAGACTCATTTTCATAAAAGTATTCCATCCATCCTCTACCTATTAAAATGTTTTCATGAATGCAGACTGCAGAGAGGGTCCCAGCCTCCTTGGCTGTGATTGCATTTTTGCGAGTTTTCCTTTGTGCTTCTCTGTTATGAGCGTGTTGCAGGAATCGAGCTTTGCCTGTTACACCAAAGGTCATGCTCACTGTGTGGATAATTGGCATGGCCTTTCCACAGAGCCAGAGGGTGATGGTGAGGATGTGGTTAACCGTATGCAATAGTATTGCTGGTATGAGTCGAGCATTTGTCTCCTATGACACCATCAGGCGTCAGCACTCTTATGGGACTTTGTGGCAGTGGTGGAAAACAATCATCAACTCATGCAGTCAACAAGGTACATCTAATCACTGCAGTACTTTAAACACCTGCTGAACACCTGCAAACACGCTCTCGTTCGTTCTTAAACCCCCACTGACAAGACAAGGAACAGAGCAAAGATTTAAGAAGACCTTGTTTACTGTGTTTCATCACCATAGTAACAAGACTATCCTTTCAAAATCCTACTCAGCGGCGATGTGTTGACTTTGAAAGCCTTGCTACACTGCCAAACAATATCAAGATCTTGAGAGGCACTCTGAGTCTGATCGATTGCTTTAATCCTCACTCTGTACCGTAAATGACATTTTACAAAGAAAAGGGATATATAATATCTACAGGCAAGATGATTATGGATGTAAGAGACACTGTCGAGCTGTTGAGTCATGCGTTTGTTTTGTGTGAAGCTGTGTGCAGCATCTATACTTTCACAGAGCTTGCAAGTCAGCTATTGTATGGGACCTAAAGAGGAAGAGCAACAGCAGGTAAAGGAAGCCTGAGGCTGCAAGCTAAGAGAATGACCTTCGGCAGAGCAAAGAAAAGCACAGCAGTGGAGATACTGTCCAAACTCAAACTGACAAGCAGTTACAGAGCTTAGCTACAGATTTGAAATGGACTCTGCCATGCTCTGCTGGACCAGGGAAGAAAATAATTAACACAAAAAGGAGCCAGTTAACAGAACTTCTGAAACAAAAAGGGAGCTTTTATATTTTGAAACCCTTTTATTTTAAAATATATAGACCAAATCACTGCAACGTCACTTTAACAACAACAGTTACATTCAGGTAGACAGCCAGCGGTTTATTTGCATTGTGGAGATATGTGAAATCAACATATTTGTTTATTTTTATGGCATCACTTTCAGCTGTTACTGTAACCTTTTAAGATATACAAAATAGTAAACCACGGTGGTCCGTTCTAGCTAGTGTTTCTACTGTGGTTCTTTTATATACTATGCGGTTTAGTTTTTCTTTGATACCTACACAACAGCGACATCTCAGAATGACTGCTAGTTTGGGCTCATTTTCTTTTGTCTGTAGCCCGACAGTCTCCAAACTAATGTAACTGAGTGTTCTTATTAGTGGAATATTAAAGCACCAAGCATGTACTTTAGATGAATTAGATGGATCAAATTTGAGTTAACATTGTGAACAAAAAAAAACAAACATTAACATTGCTACCTAGACTGTTGATGCTGACGGAAACCATGTGATACCAACAAAGTTATACTACTGGCTCACAATCCTTGTTAGAAGCAGCAACCAACTGTGAGACTTCTTACACAGAATCCGTTGTTGAATTATTTATTCACAATCATAATGTTTTGAAGTAAAAGAGACACTCAAGCGCAGGCTCTTATGCATCATTTAAAAAACGATTTGACTTTTAAATTATCTGCAGACACTTTTTGACTTGTAGCCTATGCTAACACCAGAACAAATCATTTAAAAGTAGCTCTGATAATAAAAAAAGCTTTCAATTGTTGGCTCTTTTTTTTGTATCCCCAACATAAATGGCAGCAAATGTTACAAGTCTAGCTTTACTCTTTCAAGCTCTCCTGGCTATGAACAGTTGGTCAGTTAATCAATTAAGACATGACCTGGAAATTTTAGATAATTGAATAAAATACAATTTTTAAAGCAAGAACTACAAAGGACTCTTTCACTCCTTTGTGTCATGTGAAGTAAAGATTTGAACACATTTGAAGAAGTCAGCTTTTTCACCGTTTCTGGCATTTTGTAACTGGGTCACAGCTTTTGTACTACAGCCAGTTTATAGAAATACACAAAGTCTGTCAGAACATATTATCCGCCAAATGTCAAGCAAGGCCTCTATACCTAGCTTAGCTATGTCATGTTCAAGGCCCTACCTTCGCCATGTCTTCTTCTACGATTCCTTCTATGATTTCCGTTTCACATCTCCGTGGGTGTCCAGTTAACCATAGAAGAAGAGGAAAGGTGGGGTTTATTTGTTTAAATTTATTTTACCAATTTTCTATCACAATCAATCCTATTATTCGTATATTATTAATGCTTGGTTAATATTTAGCTCCGCTCAATATTAGATCCATCGCTCGCCTACTACGTTGTTAACGGTAACGGTAGATATTCAACTTAACTTTATTGATATTTTTTGCTTTTGACAGCTAAACGCTGCTAGCTTCAAGTTCCGGTAAATTAAGCTAGTGGTAACTTGTGTTTTGCCTCTTTTTCTAACTTTGAGATGTACGTGTCCCGTCAGGTAAGTTTTATTGAAGCCATGAGGTTTTGGCTCATGTCCAGTATTTTATAACAAGCTAATGAGTATAAACTCAGATAAAACGCCTTCCTACGTTTCTTTACAAACCTACCGTTAGAGAGTGGAGTGAGTGGCCCAATTAACTCACTCATCTTTCCCCTTTAGTGTAAATGTTCATGAGACTTTAAATTGCTGCTCAGCCGAGTTGAACAGATTTGACAGCTGATACTCATCTACTTTGTGTTGAAGTCTCATCCACCCCCTAAGTGCCATGTTTTCTGTGACTCAGCCATTACTCATGTGCATCCTTTGTTCATATTTAATGAGCTTCCAACATGTTCGGCAAATGTCACCCAATACGTGAAGCCAAAGCCAGCACAAAAGGTGGATGCTGGAGGAGAACAGCTGTTTTGAGTGTGCCAACAATGAGCTGCTCTGTCAACTGCAATTAAATGAGACTGAACAAACAAATCTTAGCTCTGAAGTGACGCCTCTCCAGCAGCTGTTGGTGGGCAAACCTCCAGCAGTGTGTATATCTAAACACTCAAAGGTGAAACAGCAGTAAAACATACTACTTTGATCAAAGTATAACTCATTTTATTGGGTCTTACAAATTATTTTACAAACTAAGCATTTCAGACAAGACAGTTTTCAAAAACTAGATTTCACTCTGAAATTCTCAAAGCGCCATTCAAATAATTACTTTGAAATTTTAATGTATGTCAGCTACATTAATCAAAACAAAGAGACCCACATTTTCTAATTTCTCTAATAGAAAGAAAAACAGCACCTTGAAATGCCTCCGCACATTACAGGACGTTCAAACTTAACAGTCAAAATGCACAGCTGGCCTTTTAAACCTCGGGCTCCTCCAAAGGACGAGGCTTTTTGATTCCGAATAGATTGCGCAGGTTGACTTCAGGGTCAACGTAATGAGGGATCTTGCGTTCATTGAAGAGGCCCGAGAGGTTGGTTTCCACTTTGGCACGTCGGGAGATCCGCATGCGTAGGGTGAACAGGCGGCGCAAGTCTTCCTCCACAAAGGGTAGATGATGTCCATCCAAACGCTTCTGCCAGGACTTCTTAGGTCGCTGACGTTTCTGTTGGCACAAGAACAAACATTTAGAATACGCGTTTCATACTGGCTGTGTCGCCACTTGTCTTTTGAGAGCACTTTTAAAATAGTAATTTTATCTGCGTGGACATGGCACCAAGTAAACCCCAACTCTTTCAAGCTGACTGACTTTGCACACAGGAGGCCGCTTTAAAGAGCAAACCAAAATCAATAGTTCCCCTGGACAGATGGCTTCAGCTCGCTATTGTGCGGTGGCTATAGTCCAGACCTGCACTGTGGGATACAGGACTTCAGACTTACCTTTAGAGAGGTGCTTGTGTCATGACGAAGCAGGTGTCTGGTCAAACTCTCCTGTGGAAGAGAACAAAGCTGCATGTAATAGACCATTTGAAACTTTGCTCAAGACAAAGGCGGCAGTAAAATGCACAGAAATCAAATGGCTCAAATGTTAACGCTCAATTATTAAACGACTAAAGATTTGGCAGCAATTTTCCAGATTTTCTTGGCGGAAACGTGTCAATTGGAATATAAACCGAGTTTAAAATCAAAATGGCATTCACAAGGGAATTAAAGTGAGTCTTTGGATGCAAGGAAAAACAATTCTGATTGGATATGGAAACACAAGGACTAGCATTGATAGACTTGTTTCTTACCCTCATAGCAAACATGCGTGGGCAGTCAGGGAAGGAGCATCTGTATTTGAAGAGCTCGAGGTGCACCTTGCGGATGTGGTGCTGCAGATTAAAGGTTGTAGAGAAGTAGGCCTGGCAGTCTTCCCTGGGACAAACTAGCACAGGCTTATGGGAGGAGTGGATGCGCTTGTGCCTCCGCAGAGTATCTGCTTTGCCGAACACCTTCTTGCACACCTGGCACGTGAACACAGCTACAACACATTTTCACAAAATTAAAAACAAAACGCAAACATTTGATTTGGCCATTTTGCGTGACGACCACAACCCGTTTACCTGGATGTTTGGCCATGTGCTTCTGAAGTTTCCCCCAGGTGTGTTCATGCACCTGGCAATTAGCGCGAGGGCAGCGGTAACCTACAGGAACCAAACAAAGCCAGTTAGTCCATCAGGAAATCAAAGGATTGTCACCTTCTGAGCCCCTTTGACAAACCATATACCATGCATGTAATTTGTCCTGAAAGGATTTTCTGGAATGCAGAAAAAGGTTAAATGCAAATACAGCCACAACCCTCATTTAATGAAGAAATTTTACGGGGATGGAAGATGAAAGGACCCCTACTAAGATGGAAATAGACCAACCCGCGTGCTTCTTCTCATGAGCTTTGCGGGCGATGTGGGAGTCCAACATGGCAGCACATCCGTCCTTCGAACACCTAAGTACCCCACCAGGGACAGGCAGGAGGTAAAAATAAAATTAACTAAGTCACTGGGGCCACACCCACTCGGCCTGTAACTACTCATTAGAGCCTGTACTCCAGGCATCAAAGATCTGATTCATTAAAATAAATCTTAGTTACATTATTAACTCACAGGACAAATCTACACATTCTGATTTTAACACCACAGGATAAAAAAACAACAAATAAATAAGGCATACTTGAACTTGGCAGACACTTGATGCTCTTTTAAGTGCAGTTTATACACTCTGCGTTTTTTGAAGGTCAGGGCGCAGTTTGGCTGACTGCACTGTACAGGGGGAAAACATTCAAGTGGTTAAAAGTGTAACAGACTTGGGAAGTGATTCAACGTCAGAAGCAATCACTGTCAGGCGGTGGAGTGTGGTACAAAGTGCCACTTTGGCGCCATCTTGTGGACACATCTTTGTAGTAACACAAACCTTGAAATACTTGTTTTTGTCCCCGTGGCTGTAACGCACATGTCTTTTCAGTTTCCCCGCGTTGAGGAAACTCTGCGTGCAGCCCGCGAACTTACACCTGCAGAGAGAACAGGTAGAAGAAGGTGGTGGCGGCTGAGAGGAGCGACAGTAGACTACAAATGAGACCTGTGACTGACCTGAACAGCTTCACCCCTCTGTGCTGAAGCATGTGGCGGCTCAGGTGGGCTTTCCTTGTGAAACGACGCTCACAGCCAGCAATGGTGCACTGACACGGACGCTGTGGACGTTTGGTAATGGTTTAACATATTCAGCTTTCAAGTCATTCATGTGAAACTTAACTGAAATTAGGTTTACCCATTTTTTTTAATTTTTTTTTTTAAGAAATATTAACTTTTTCCTCACCGCTCCGGTGTGCACAGTTTCGTGCTCCTTCAGCCTCCACTGTCGAGTGAAAGTCGCTCCACAATTCGCCTGAGCGCAGTTGAAGAGCTGCAGCGGCGGACCGCCGACAGGTTTCCCACCGCTTACACCGTTCATTTACCCTCAATATGTGAACACTTCTCCAGAGAAAATATCTCATGGAAAGGCCGCCGCGTTTGTCAGCCTGTTTTATAGCCTCTTGAGAGCTCCTTAATTGGTTAATTGGCAGCTCGGGGTCATCAGGCGGTGAGTCAGGCTGCGCCCGCAGTGTTCACTCATTCAACACTGCGATACTCGAGAAGTAAAGCTGCAGCTAATTACCCTAATTGCCCTGCCATGCTCAGCTGTGTGCAAACAAACGTGAAACACGGGCAAGTCAGCACATGCACCAGCCTCAGAGCCAGACAGTCTGCCTGTCACTGATAAAAAAAAAAAAAAAAAGACTTGTCCTTTTTTTTAGGTAAGTGATACACTGTTGATTAGGATAGATTACAGAAGACAGAGTGAGGAGAAAAACACAATTTTAAAATACATTTTAATAATTGTATACTAGAACTCTTCTTAAGAATATAATTATCCACTATAGACATCTCAAGCACATCACGCTGGAAATACTTAAAATAACAACTTAATGGACAACCTAATGTCCTCTGAGAGGCAATTTGTGGTAAAACGCAGAACGTATAGACACATTAAAAGCACACACACACGTTGGGCATTGCACTGGGCTTTGATATGCCTTCCTCAAATTGGGGACAAGATAACAATAAATGAAAAAAAGTGAGTGTGCAACATCCTTGGGGCATTTCACATTTCACTCAAACAGCAAGATGGAGAGGACCTACACTAGATCACAGGTTCTTGAACTCATTTTTAGAGCGAGAGGAGCTCCCCAGGGCCAACAAGGTATGCTGTTTCTCGTGCTGATGGCATAAGGTCTACATTTGAGTTGTTTATGTCAGAGGAAATTGAAAAGATAGTGCTAGAAATGACCAACAAGGAGGGGCGTCGTGTGTGTGGTGAAGAAGATGGATCAAACAGATCCACAGGGATACCTGGGTCTTTTAATTCTTGCTGGTGTCTACCGGTCCAGTAAAGCAGCTATGTCCAGCCTGTGGCATAATCAGTCTGGGAGGGCAATTTTTCCACGCCACCATGCCACTGAAGAAATTCCACATCATCTCAAGAATAATTTGTTTTGATGATCGCAACACCAGACCAGTGCGCCGTGCCAGAGACAAACTAGCTTCCATCCGACAGGTGTGGGATAAGTGGATGTGTCGCCCGCAGCTCATGTGTAATCCTCGCACTGATGTGACAGTGGATGAGCGCCTGATTCAAGCAATATGTGCCAAGTAAACCTGGCAAGTACAGCTTAAAAATCTGGGTAATCTGCAATGCCCCGACCAGGTATGCCTGGAACATGCAGATGTATACAGGCAAACTTGTGGATGGCCAGCCAGAGAAAAATCAGGGCCAGCGTGTGGTTCTCGAGGTGACAGAGTGTCTTCGGGGACACACCATCACATGGGATAACTTTTTCATGTCCTATGCCCTTGGTCAGAAGCTGCTAAGGAGGAAGCTGGCCATGGTGGGAACCGTGGGGAAGAACAAACCAGGGCTTCCCCCTGCAGTGCTGGCTCTCCTACTGCCCCAAAAAGAGAATGTGCTTCTCATGAGCACTTTGCATTGGGACACTACAGTTAGCGCCATGGAGGACAAAAAGCCCCAGATCATCCTTGATTATAACAAAAACAAGGAGGGAGTCGACAACCTCGACAAGGTATTGCACTTTTTTCATGTAATATCTATTCATTCAGGTCAATGCATTGCATTCTTTTGTAAGAAAATAAGAATTAATTAACATGCAATTAACATGCTTGACATGTCTTCATACAACTCCTCCGTGCTGTTGAGCGAGATGAACCCAAGGTGGAATCAGGAGAAGTGCCACAGGAGGAGGCTGTTCCTTGAGGAACTTGGAAGAGAATTTGTGACACCTCTCATGAGACAACGCCAGGCACTTGCCCGCACACCAGCCTCTGCCAGCTTGGTCATGGAAGTCCAGCAGGATGCATCGACTGCTGCAGCTGCTCCCGCTCACCCATCACCCAAAAGGAAGAGGTGCCGATTCTGCACGAGTGACAACAAAATCAGCACAGGTGCCAAAATTGTGATGCAAATATTTGCAAAACTCAGCATCATAACCTGCCACTCATGCAAGTGAAGACAGACACACACAGACTGTTTTTCTGTTTTTGATTTCATGAGGTTGCACGCATGCACACACACAGTTTCTCTGTTCATTGAATTTTTCTAAAGAAATTGAAAACAGTTTTGGGGAATAGTTTTGAAATAAATGTTGTGCTTTGCAAATCATATTTGTTTGTTCACTCTTATTCATAAATACAATTGCATCAGTCAATTTTGACCCGGGGATATCCTGGCTAATGTTTGACATATACCAGTCAGTGGTTATCCAAAATAACTAATAATTTCTGCTTATTTTATTAAAAAACATTGTATAATTTCATGTAGATTAAATGTTTTTTGTTAATAAATTAAGCATAATAAGCGGTGTAAAATAAGTTTAAACCATGTGTTAATGAGTTGGAATTAAGTTGGCTAAAAATATATAACACAGAATGGTGTGATCATTTTACTCTTTATGCTTTATAAACAGTCAAAAAAGACTGGGTCAATTTGACCCGGGACTACAACAGGTGTGACTATTTGCTCCAATTTAAAAAAATAAATAAATAAATAAAAATAAATAAATAAATAGAATGAAATGGTTTCAAAACAATATCCTGACTAAACTTTATACCAGTGTCTGTCTCTACCTATCTATCTATCTATATATAGGGAATTGTCTTAACTTTTCCCGCCCTATATGGCGCCCCTGCTTTTTATTACCCAACAACTCCCCCACTGTGCATTACACATTGTTTCACTCGAATTGGTTGAAATGCATATAATAGTTTATGTAACCCAGCCCGTGTGAGATTGCGTCTCTCTACACCCGAAGACTCTGGTTGTGTTGATGTTGTTATTGTCGGGTGCAAGGTGAGGGATGGTCAAGATCGTGGCTGAGACCACGGGTTTACTGAGAGTCGATGCTGGCGGCTCCACCTTACAAACCATAAACAAACACTGCCAGTCGGTTCAGGTAAGTCATCTAAAAGTAATTGTACAGTATTCAAAATAAAGCGCTGTACCTTCACAGCTACTAACCTTAAAAAAGAAAACAAGGCCCTGCAGAGGGAGGTCACACAACTACAGTCAATTACTACAACTTTGACAAATGACAATACAAAACTCAAAGCGACCCTACTGGATCTCCAATGCAGAGGCATGCGTGAAAATCTCTTATTCATGGGGATAGAAGAAAAAGAGACCGAAACATCGGAGATCACCGTGAAGAAGTTTATGCAGGAGCATCTAAAAATCCCAGAGGATGACGTTAAAAAAATCCAACTGGACCGGGTGCATAGGCTTGGAGCTCGGAAAGAGCACGGTAAATCGAGACCACTTGAGGCGAAGTTTACGAGTTCCAAGTGTAAGGATCAGGTCCTTGGTCTTAGCAAGAGGCTAAAGGGTTCACGATTCTACCTGAGCAGTCAATATCCAGCAAATCATTTAGGATTGATTACTTTTTAATGTCTTTTTCTCTTATCCCAAAAGTAACAAGTGTTTTAATCGAGGATAAATTAAAATCTGATCATCACCTTACTTCATTATGTGTTTCACTAGTAGAGAATAAGCATGGACCAG